>VUQJ01033344.1:0-11791 GCA_015108635.1 Andinoacara biseriatus | reverse complement strand
AACATCTGCATGAATTACCTATCAAATGAAATGAATTGTCTTCAAGTACTTTTTGACAATTTTTGCCATGAAACAAAGAACTGAACATGTATGTCTAATTTCTGATGTATAATGTTCACTCATTTAGTAAAACATGACAACTGCCTGTTCACAACGACTTACTGCAGAAAAAAAGAAATAGTTGAAAAGTTTGATTTACATTTTTATGTTTCACATCTGGACTCAACTGTCTCAAATTATTTAAAAAATTTAAATGTGAACTTATTTAATAACTGAGGATTTTTAGGCCATCACTTATTTCTCAGTGAGAGAAGTGAGCTCCTGCTTGTCCTGCCAGAATTTTAAGCCTGGGCTTGAATTTAATCAGAGCCAGTCTCAGCTATCAGTTCATCTTTTCCTCTGTCTCACCCGGCTGGATCTCCTGCTCTATCACTATATTTTTATTTTTGTCTTTTCCTGGGTAACCGCTCTCAAACCCTCATCCGTCCTCGATTTGTTACAAAGTTCACCGGCCGGCTGGAACTGGCTTGGTGGTATCACGTGGTATGGCCAAACTCACATGCCATTGGTCTGTGGGTTTCCTTGGACGATTCATCATTACCGTAAGGACTGTAAAAGCTGCGCCGGTAAAACAGAAAGCACTCAACAAGATTTTAAGCGGTCATTTCTGTTTTGGTATTGGGTTCGGGTCCGAATAAGACATCATTTTGGTCCGGATCTGGACCGAGGTTCGCCATTTGGGGATGCCTGTTCTAGAGGGGTTTGAATCCAGCAAATTTGGGGGCAAGTTGTTAATACATTTTAATGGTTAAACCATGGAAAAACTGATTGTATTCAATGATTTTGAAATAAAACAGTACATCTTCAAATAGGCTTTTAATCACTTTCTTAGAAATTGCATAATTACCTTTCAGATTTGGAATTGCATTTACATTATGACCCTGGCATTAGCACTTGACCTTGAACGTCACCTGGTCATGACTGTGAAACTTTGATCATGTCCAAAATATAACATATCATGATCAGCACTTAGACTTGTTCATATTCCTGCTCCTCTGAAGGACATCTACTTCAGCAGATGCAACAGCAGAGCCTCTAGCATAATCGGGGACCCCTCCCACCCTGTTCTCCCCACTGCCCTCAGGTCGTAGATTACGCAGCATCAGGACAAGGTCAACCAGGCTGTCACACTAACAAACTCTCACTGCAATAGAGCTCTGCTTTTTCAAGGTAACTGATTATTTTCTGTGAAATTAACCACTGACTGTGCAATACATGACAATATGATGTGCAACATCAGTGTGAACTGCTGAACCCGCAACTGTTGATGATCCAAATATCAGGAAGGAAATCTCACCTGTGTGACAAGCGGCTGTAGCAGGGAGGCGGAGCCTTTCCCGACACAGCGAACGGCGAACCTGAGGCAGCGGCAGCAGCGCTCCACAATCCGGTTATCAGCCTGGTGAGTGTTCAGAGTCTCCGACAGCACGGGCCAGATCTGCAGGTGAGTCACATGACCACAGGTATCTTTCACATCTATTCAAATCAATCTATTCAAATCAGACTTCTAGGTAAGGAAAGTAGCGCAGGTGTGTTACCTCCTGGATGACTTTCTGACAGGGGTGAGTCTGTCCGTTCTCCACTATCGGGTTTGTGTGTCTGCAGAGAGTTGACATGTTTGCTGTCAGCTGTTTCAAAAAAATTTCACTGCAGGTAAACAAACAGGTGAACTCACCTGAAGATCACAGCCAGCCTGTCCAGCCACACGGTCGGATCAGCTGATTTACCGTTTGTGGACTGCTCAGCCAGAAGCTGAAAAAAACAAACAAAAAACACATAAATGGGTAAACATTAACACAACAAACACAAAGGGAAACAAACAAACAAACATCCTCTAACCTTCTTCAGAGCAATGACCTGAACAGCACACAGGTCACTCAGACATTCTGCGATCTTCTCCAGAGGAAGTCGAGCCAGAACCAGAGCTGTACCTGTACAGGTAACAGGTACACTGTGTTTACACAGAAACATACTGCACGGTCATCCTCTTCCTTTCACATCATTCAGAAGAACAAACCTTTGTCACAGCTCCAGTCCTGCCTTTTTCAACTTTCTACTAATCACATGTGGCAACAGGTACCTGTTGATGTTATAGCAGGCATGTGATGAGGCCAGTACAGGTACCTTTGAGCAGGCCAACAGCAGCTTCTGTGGACAGTGCGAAGGAGTCGAGTGAGCGAGCGATGTCCAGCAGCCCATGGAAGTGTTGGGCCATGTGGTCTCTGCACACGGAGCAGATGTTGTGGATCGCCTTCGCCGCTGCAGATGCCAGTGGTTTCTCTCGCAGACCTTTCATCAGGTAGTTCAACACAGGGTCTGACAGGAAGTACACAAACCAGATTAACGAACATGTTCAGACACAAACACTGAGCTGCGAAAGGTGAGGAAGAAAACGTTAAAACATAACAGACTAGAGTCTGTAATGACACTGCTTCGACTACCATCAGCACATGGACCTTCCGTACCAAGAAATCTGGGGTTCCTGTCCACAACCTCACTCATCTCTCCGACCAGCTCGATGCTCGTGTATCTCACTGCCATGTGGACGCTTTCAGGGAGCAACACGATCTGCTGCAGCACCTCGGTCAGTGTTGGGTTGTTCTCTCTGAAATCCAGCATGGAGGGAAAACGTTTAACTGCTGAATGACTTTGAGGAATCTTCCTGTGAGGGTGATGCAGATACTCACGGGTCGACACTCTTGGCAATGGAAGCCATGATGAAGAGGACGGCTTCTGTCACCTCCCATGGAGGGTTCCCATCCTTCAGCGTAGAATACAGCTAAGGATAGAAAGGTCCTTCAGATAGGAAGTGATGTTTGTAAAAGAATAAAGGTGAAAGACACCGACCATCAGCCTGAAACCACCTGAGGATTAAAGAAGTTACCTGAGCGAAACACTCCATGGAGCCAACTAGGAAAATGACGTCTTTAACGAGGTCGGACACCCTTATCCGGAACTCGCCAAAGTCATCTGTGTCCTCTGGGATTCCCTCCTTTGAACGGAAAAAACAATTCACTTACAGTAAACATTATAATTGCTTTTATAGCACCTGTGCAGTAAAGGCGTAATGGTTCACAGTGGTTAACCAAGGTCAACTGTGGTACAGAAGCCACGGTTTGGTGAACCGAACTGAACAAATCAGGCTTATTCTACCGAAAATCAAAAAATAAATAAACATTTCAGTTCTGTCTGTGTTTTAGCCCTCTGTACCCCATAGTAGCCACCGCTGGCCGCGGCCAGCAGGCGTCTTTCTTCTGTTTGTGAATAAAAAACGTTTTTTGCACAAACTATATTTTGACATAAGTTGATTCAGAGAAGCTCATTTCCGACTGATAACAGCGATACTGAGGTGAGTTGTTGACGATTTCCAGGACTTCTCTGTTGGTAAACATTGCTGCTTTAGTAAGCACCACTGATTTGGCGGCTGTTAGCCCGGGCTGCTGAAACTTTCTGCGAGGTGGATCTAATATTGTGTACGACTTGGACACTTGGCAAATAAACTCTCATATGATGTGAGAATGTAATCAAACGGTTTATCAGGGGAAAGTGATTTTTAGGAGGCTTATAACCCTCTGCTGTTGATTAGCCAACTGTCAGCTATCTGTAAACTGGGTCGCAGGTGTGATTTATTGAAATGAGATGCCACATTACTGGGAATAAATGAGCATGAGGTGATAATAAGGTGGATAGATGCTGATTAATTTTGTTCTTATGAATCACACCAGAAGAAGATTATTGTTGCCTTTATTTTTTTAATGTTGTGTTTCGTTGAGTTTTAGTAGTGAAACAATGACACCTCCCAGGTGTAATAGACACTGATCAACTGATCAGTTATTTTTTACTGAATTTTCATTTTTTGTTTGTTTTAGTGACATAAATCATCATTTGATCCAGAAAGAACTATTTTATATATGCAAATGAACTGAACCGAAATTAGACCCCTGCTATGCAGGTTATGCTTTTGGGGGCTCCACCTCACCCTATCCTGGCATCCTCCACCCTAACCAGGGCTGAAACGATTAATCGGATTAATTGTGATTAATCGATTATTAAAATAATCGACAACTAATTTAGTAATTGATTAATCATTAACTGGACTACAGACTCTAAGAAAGGCCATTTGCTGATTAAAAACATATTCAGAGCAGCAGTTAAGCCAAAACGGCACAAAATATATATAAAATCATCTTTGTGAATGTTTTACCCAAAACTCCCCAAGTGGAATAGTTTTAGCTACACCTGGTTCAAATTAACTGAAGAAATGTTATTTTATTGCATTTTAGGCAATACAATGTTTATTTTCTTATTTAAATTTTTTATTGAATTCTTTGTTTATTTGCATCTTTTAATGTATTTCTAACATTTTATAAAAAAGGCTTAACTGGTTCATTGAAAAATCTTCAGAATGTGCCTTTAAAAAAAAAAATCAGATTAATCAATTAATCGTGAGAATAATCGATAGATTAATCGATAACTATAATAGTCGTTAGTTGCAGCCCTATAACCATCCTTCACTACATCCATAAATCTCCTCTGATGTCTTCCTCTTTTCCTCTCGCCATCTTCAGCATCTTCTGTCCAATATATCCACCCCCCTCTCCATCCTGCACGTCCCACCCATTTCAGCCCTGCCTTTCTAACTGAGTTCCCAACCTGCTGAACCTGACCCATTCATGGACTCATTTCTTATCCGGTGGATCCTGGTTGCTCCCAATGAAGATCTTAACATCTTCAGTTCTGCCACCTCCAACTCAGCCTCCTGTCTCTACCTTGCCCAGTGACAGCTGAAGGGAGGTTATGTTTTCGATAGCGTTGGTCTGTCTTTGGGCTAGCAGGATAACTTGGAAAATGATGAACGGATTTCAGAAGGAGGTACAAAGACCAATCGATTACATTTTGGTAGCATAGCAATTTGGGATGGGAGAGGTATGTTCTCAGAAACCATACGTCACAGCAGCTCTCACTACCACCTTGTAAACCTTCCCTTTCCCTCTTGCTGCTATGCTTCTGCCACAAATCACCCTGACACTCGTCTCCACCTGCTCCACCCTGCTTGGACTCTCTTCTTCATTTCTTTTGTGACGTGGCCGCTGCTTTGGATGGTTGTCCCCTAGCTATTTAAATCACCATCACAAACCAGAAGAGGCTCAGAGCAGATCCCTGATGTAATCCCACCTCCACCTTCAACCCATCTTTCACTCCTACTGCACACCTCACCACTATGTCTCTGTCCTCATACATGTCCTGCACTACCCGCACATCCTTCTCTGCCCTGCTGACTTCCTCATGCAGTACCGCAGTTCCTCTCTCAGCACCCTATCATCTGGATTCACAAAGACTCAGTGAAGCTCCTTCTGACATTTTCAAACTTCTTCATTAACTCTCTCAAAGCAAACATATGTTCAAATTAACCATCAGTACAACAGAGCTTTACACAGGAAGTTCTGGACCTAGACTGCGGTCTGAGATGCTTCTGGTTCTTACATGATCTGGATCGAGCTGGCAGTGCCGGGCCAAACAGTGCAGCAGCCTCTGGATGTACGGTCTGAAGATGGCGTGCAGAGCAGGGTCATTTATTTTGTACAGATGTTCTCCAAGGCGATACCAGAAATTAAAGGAGATCTCCACCACCTGGACCATAGAGACCACAATCACACACACAAAACCAGAACAAAGACCATAAACACAAACAGATCTCCAACCTCTGGATCAGAGCAGACAAGAGTTTTATATATCATCCTGGCGGTGATGCAGGTATGTTTGCACCTCATACTGAGGGTGTCCTGCACAGATCAACAGCAGCTCCAGAGTTCTCAGGTCTCCCATGCCCTGTCCCGGAGTCCTGACCGTGGTCTCCAGGAAGGTCTCACAGAGCTCAGTGAAGATCCTGCAGTAGTTCAGCACTCTGAGGATGGGAATCAAATATGCATGTAACGGATAACATGCAAAAGACAAACAAATTCCACAATGAGAACGAGCTTCCTGTGTCCTCACTTGTCCAGGTCTTCTCTGGCCACTGCCATGTGATAGGCCGTCTCCAGCGTCAAGACGCCCTGGAAGAGCTGCAGTGCCAATGCCATGTTGGTGTCCACATTTTCTATGGCGTAGAGTGCTGAGCAGACGCAGTCAGAAGATGCCTCGTGGAGGTTGGTGGAGGTTTCATCCCTCTGCTGTAAAGACAGTTTAAAATGACATTTAAATATCCACATTGTTGCATCTGACCTATGAAGACAGAGGTTCACGTGACCATCACATTGCTGACATCGCCAATGGGCTCTGAAGCCGCCAAACTCACACTCACCAGAACCTGGAAGAGCACCATGAGCAGCTGGTTGCTCGCCATGAAGTTGCTGTCGAGGACACCCAGGTTGAACCAGCTGCCCAGACAGCGAAACACTTTGATGAGCATCTTCTCATCGTTCCCCGTCTTCTCCACGCAGCTCGTCTGAGTTCAAATAAAACCAGAATCAGAGTTTTTATCCTACCTGAAACCTGATCACAGGGGGTTAAAGTCAACTCATGATTCAGAATCAGACCCACACCTGTGATTTTCTTGTCCCAGACCAGACATTAAGGTTTTCAACAAACCGATGAAACACCTTAATGTTTCACGTTCTTGCTGTGGGGTCGCGATATGAGAAAACATGATACTTGGGACACAATTTTAAATAAAGATTAGAGAAAGAGAAACAATACGATCAACATTACTATTTTTGAGATGATGTGGGGAAAAAACCCGTGACATCACTGTAAGATTCTTAGTACAAAAACACATCAAGGAGGTAGGGCTTAGTGTCAGGGGACCAGGTGCTGTCTTTTCATTGGTGATCTAACAGAGTCAGTCAAGTCGGCTCAGACTGCTTCAGTCCAGCTGCTGTTCAACTTTTCTGACTCAATCTGGACTTTAGGGGAAACAAATCATGCTGCTAAATTAACTGTTAACGTTACAGACGGCCAGACTGATGGTATTTGCTGCCAGGTTAATGTTAGTGTTTATTAGCTACACCCCCTACCTTGTTGGCAAAATACAGCTAATGTAGCATCAGATAACAGTTAAATGGCCAGCTATGATTCCTGACCAATACTATCAATGCTGATCAGTATTTAGTGGTGTTCAAACAGAGGATTACTGACCTGTCTGACAGGTGAGAGTCAGAATCAGACAGGTGAGAGTCAGAATCAGACAGGTGAGAGTCAGAATCAGACAGGTGAGAGTCAGAATCAGACAGGTGAGAGTCAGAATCAGACAGGTGAGAGTCAGAATCAGACAGGTGTCTCACCAGCAGGGTAACTACAGTGCCGGAGTAGTACGCCAAGTCCTCGATGATCTCTGTCCTTCGATTGGCGCCGATCCTCAGCGAGCGACTGTGAACTTCCTCTGGCAGCACAGTGAGGATCTCTATGAGGAAGGGCATCGAACTGATGTCATTGTTGTACCTGAGAGGGGGTGGAGTCAGAGGAACGGGTGAATCACTGTCCAGCTTCAGAGAAAATGTTCAGCAGATGGAGTGAATTCTTACTTTTCTATGAGCGTATGAACACATCCTTTCCACGATGCCATCTGCAGTGCGAGGTCGGCAATCGCCAAGGCCAGCTGAGGAAGAGAATGATGCGTGAGTCTGAATCACTCAGGTAAAAATGATCACAAACAAACTTCCTTCGTGTTGTTAAACCCTGATGTCAGAGTGTCTGTCAGTCAGTTAAAATCACTGAAGACATTACAGTTAAGACCACTTCCAAAGGTGTGGTAATGATCACAATATTAAAGACTGCCCCCAGTACATTAACAACTGCACAGCCAATCAGAGCAAGTCTACAGAGACAGAGACACACAGCTGATTATATTGATCAGTCATAGATTTTTCAGATAAGTGGGATGCTGCTGACCTGCTATCAGACTGATTAGAAGTATTGATCAGGCAAACGGCTCCCTGCGCTCATTCATCTTTACAGCTGACTTTCTTTGATGAGGAAGCTGGTGTCTAGGTCTGTGCCATATCATACTGTCCACAACAATATTGTTATAAATGTTTTCATGATATAAAAATGTCACGATATCATTGCTACAGCAACTGTCTATGTTCCTAGGCATGTCGGAGGCCAAGCCTCCAATGCCGATTTAGCACCTAAAGAGGAAGTTTCTCTAACAAAGTGTTCTCTGGGAAACATGCAGAAAAGCTGTTCCTGCTGAAAGTGGAAACAACAGACGAGTTTCAGCAGAAACACACCATCAAGTCCAACCAGGGCCCTGTACTACGAAGCAGGATTTTGCCTTATCCAGGTAACTTCGGGGTCAACCCTGGGTTTACTAGAAAGGTGGCTCATTTCTAATATCTCATATCTTCTTAAATACGGCAGCTTGTTGTGTGCAGTTTGTTACTAAAACCAGTGAATGAAGTGCAAACTCTGCACCACATTGCCATGGGAATGTACGTGTTTGAGGTGGTGGTGATTTAAGAAATGTATAAATGTTGTTCTACTTGACTCTAACCTGGTGCTGAGTCACTGACACTGCTGAAAACAGACACACACAAAAAACCTGTTCATATTTTACTTTGATCTGCAATGTCCATGCCTCCTTCATTAGGCTGTGGGACATGAAGCTTTAATGTTTCAGTGGATCCAGTTTAAAGTTTCAGAGCTATAATGTGATTAAATGGAATTAAAATGTTTACTTAACCATTCTGTGCACTAAATCACAGGATCAATGATTTTCTGCACCATTCATCTCTTGTTCTTGCATTTTACTTTTATTTTAATTCAATTCTATTCAATTTTATTTGTATAGCGCCAAATCACAAAAAATAGTTGCCTAAAGGTGCTTTATATTGTAGGTAAAGACCCTACAATTTTAATGTTCTTTGTAGTTTTTTTAATCACCATGTGATAGGTGTAGGTGGCATAGGGAATATTTTCTGTGCAAGAAAAGTCACATGACCCATGAAACCACCCTTTTAATTTGGTTAGATGCTGCAAGCCCCGCCCCACCCCTCTTATGTGAATACACAGGAAGAACCCTGAGTTAACTTAGCAAGCTGATAACTAGCTTCGTGTGACCGTTTAACCTGATCACCAATGTTAGTATAAGGGAATCCAGGTCACAGAAAGATATCCTGGGTACTCCTGAACTCCCTTCTCAGTATAGGGCCCAGACGAAGGATGAGATATCAGCAGCTAGTGATGTGAGAACCAAATGTAAATCAATGAGTCCACCAAGCATGACAGGAAAAGCAAAGGCTGGATGGAAGTTACTGATGAGGTTACACGGCCTTTAGGTAGCTGACTAAAAAGGTCAAGCCAACGTAAAACATCATAGGCAGAAAATACCTTTAGGTTGATTCTGTGACAGTGCTCAGTTAGTGACTGCTAAACTAAAGTCTGAAGGAGTTATTTAATACTCAAAATTTTTAGGGAAAAGACAACAAGCCTAGTTTCGTGCTTAGAGTTCACTTATGCTGAGTCACAGAAAAGACTCACTACTATTGCACTATAATGCTCTGCTGGCACCAAGACGAGTGTGGTCAGTGACGGTGCTCATTGAAGAGGAAGATGGAAACACTCTTCATGTACTGACTGATGCTGCTGCATGTAAGTGTCCAGTATCCTCAGAAATATCTTCTCAAAATATCGTGATACAATTTCATGATGTATCATCCACCCCTACTGGTGTCATGAGATCAGGTGTGCCCTCACTGTGCGTGTGCCTGGGCGTGGCTCACTGGGTGTAAAGAGGAAGACGTCGTCTCCACCCTGGCCAAAAGCACTGTTTAAACCTGCCCAGGTAAACAGCCAATCAGAGTCCTTCTTCAAACCACCTGATCAGGTCACTCAAACGTTCCTCTGCCATGTTTCATGTTATTATCCTGTCAGAAATTTACCTGGGGCCTATTCCAGGAAGCATGTTCAAAAACATACTCTGAGTTCCAAGTTCAACTCCGAGGACAGCTGATCAGAGTTGGATCAATCAGCTCTGAGTAGCATGTGCATGAGTAAGGAAAAAAAAAACATCATCAATGGAGGTCTGATACCAGAATTCACCATGGCAACTGATAAATAAAGGGCGGCCTCAGGTGATTTTTATTTAATAAAATATTGAAATTAATATTTTTATTTAACCAAAACTGTTTTTGCTGCAGTTTATGACAGTTCAGTTTATGACATTTATTTGTTTAAATGATCATACAGTAAAAATGGAATCTATTGATGGAATAGCCCCCTCACTTTATTCATTTTTTTTAAATGAAGAAATCAGGTGGACGTAGACAGTTTGCAGATGCGTTACAGAGCACCGATTTAGGTGATTTTCAATGGAAAATATGTAGAGATACATACTCTGAATTACAGACATCGTAACTTTCATAATGTTGATTTAAGTCACTTTAAATCCATTTAGTTCAGTTTTCAAGTCTCACTCAAACATTCACATCTTCTGATCTGGACATTTTTCCATCTAAAGTGTGTTTCTGTGTCTAAAGCTTCATCCAGATCAGTGTAACAGTGATGCTACAGTAACTACAGTAAATGTTTCAGAGGAACTGACTGACAGTCTGACAGCTGCAGCTGCCTCATTATAAATCCACATCATCGCCGTCTCCGTCCTTACAGCCTGTTGACGAGTTAACGACCGTAAAAGCTTCATGTTACTTACAAAATCAACAAACATCTAACTGGGATTTCAGTGCTTGTAGAAACAAATATCTGCAGATGAATTCGCTTCTCTGTTCGCTTTGCACCGTTTTGATGACGGAGGAAATGAATTGGTGTCGGACAGGTGGTTCAGGTGCAGCAAGAAGGGAGGAGTGAGAGAAATACTGATATAAAACCTGCCAGCGAGCAGGTTAGGGTCACAGAGTCTGTTCCCCCAGTAACTGACTCAGAGTTGGAGTTAGCTCTCCATCTGGACCTGAGTTTCCCTCATTTTGGGGTTAACAAACCAAGAGTTGTTAGCAAAACCTGCTTCCTGGAATAGGCCCCTGCACATCCCATAAATGGTAAATGGACTTGTTCTTATATAGCGCTTTTCTACTCTGTCTGAGCACCTAAAGCGCTTATACTAAGCCCACAACATGACCTCAGTCCAATCCGATAACCACAGATCATCGGTTTATGATAATCGATACACTGAGCCACAGGCGTGGACCTGACACTGATGAAACGTCACAGGTGAGCTGTCTGCTGATGTCACAAGAGGTGTCTGTAACCAATTCTCATAAAGTGAGGATCAATAAGAGTATCACCAAGCATCAGAATCAATAAAATCCTAACACCACCAATAAATGATTGGCCCCATCACCT
Source organism: Andinoacara biseriatus (assembly GCA_015108635.1). Classification (NCBI taxonomy): domain Eukaryota; kingdom Metazoa; phylum Chordata; class Actinopteri; order Cichliformes; family Cichlidae; genus Andinoacara; species Andinoacara biseriatus. The sequence continues at coordinate 436 of VUQJ01033344.1, read as the reverse complement.
GCTTATACCTGGGGAACAGGAGTTACCTGGGTGACGATGATGGGCGACAGGTCCTTGAGGTTCTGGATGTGTATCAGCAGCGAGTCTCGCAGTGCATTGTGGGTCTCCGGAGGCAGCTCGTAGAAGCTCGTCTGGATCTTCATCTTCATCGTCTGTGCGGCAAAGTAACAGGACTCCACATCCTGCTTGAGCTGCAGCAGCTGGTCCGAGACCTCCCATGCATACATCTGCAAAGGAAGTGATGTTGATGATATTACCCCCCAGCAGTCAAGAACAGAAGAAGGTAACCAAAACCTCAGGTGGTCAGTCACACGACCAACCAGGTGACAACCTGTCGATTGGTACCTCTGCTGATCGATCAATCAGATTGTAATCATTCAGAATAACTGACCCTAACCAGATTAACGAACCAGAGCAGCTTCCTGCTCCTCAGGCC
>VUQJ01033336.1:7144-27202 GCA_015108635.1 Andinoacara biseriatus | reverse complement strand
TTCTTTTTTTTTTTTCTGGTTTTTTTTTGTTTTTTTTTTTTCTTTTTTTTTTTCTTTTTTTTTTTTTTCTTTTTTTTTTTTTTTTTCTACCTGTGTCTCATCTCCTCCCTGCTCCTCCCTAATTTTAATTTTATTTTTTGATTGTCTTCAGCTTCCCACCTGTGTCTTCTTGTATAATCACTTGTCAGTGGGCAGGAGGATAGTTTTATTTTATTAACCAAACTGATGAGAACATTAAGCGGTATCAGTTCAAAGCTCTCTAAGCCTGACCGGCGTTTTAGGCATGGGGCCGGAGAGAAAGGGGGAGGGGTGATGTTTGCTCTGATATGATGGATCTTCTTAACAAAGAAGGGAAGAAAGTTTTCACACACTTCGTCTGAGTAACAGTTAGAGAAGGAGAAACAGGTGTGCTGATATTTCTGATTGTGTTTGCATCTTTCACCAGCTTATTAAAAGAGTGCAAGAGCTCTCTTAAATAACAAAGATGAACCTGGAGCTTTGTGGATATCCATAAATGTTCCACTTTACAACAGCTACGCTTGAAACAGTGAATACTGTCATTCATCCAGGGTAAGGATTTAGCAGAAGGAGCATTTCTGGTTTTAAAAGGAGCCACTTTGTCTAAAACACATAAACAGTGATCATTTAAAGAATGACCATAAAATTCAAATATTTGTTAGGAAAAATGCATCATCAATATTAAAAAGAGGAGAAAATTCATCTGCAGAAAGATAATTAAAAATAAGAGAACAAATTATACGGTGCACAAGTAAAAGGATTTGAATCAGCAAATAAATGAAAAAACAAACAAACATGTGTTTAGAAATAAAAATGTTCTGAGAATAAGAGTCAGTGTTCAGACCCAGAGTAAAAAAAGATCTAAAACATGTCCCTTTTGTGAGTAGGACCCGGTACAAGCTGAGTAAAGTTCAAAGATTCGGTCAAACTCACCCACAATAAGAAGTTCTGTCAGTTTGAAGGTCCAAGAAAAAGAAAAAAAAATAGGTGTATGTGTGTATGCACGTATGTAGGTGTGTATTTGTGTGTGTGTGTATGGATGTGTGTGTGTATATATATATATATGTATATGTATATGCGTTTATTTATATGTGTGTGTGTATGTATGTATATCTGTGTATATATATGTATGTATTAATATACCGTCCACCTGGCCCATGTTCCTTGTTTTTCAAAGAATTCACTGATTGAAAGTCAGGAAATCAGTGAATTCTTTGAAAAACAAGGAACATGGGCCAGGTGGACGGTACATTAATATACAGTAAAATGGATGAGTTCTTCCAACTTTAATAATGTGGAGCTCAAATGAAGAGAAGATTTCTGTGCTCACCCGTCGGCACATGAAGCTGCTCTAAAAAAAATGCGGCAAGGCCTCCACCATCCATCAAGCAGAAAGATCATCACATACCAGCAGGAAAGCCAACAGCAAAACAAAAAACAACAGGTAAGCGGGTAGCAACAAACATGGAGAATGTGGAGCTGTCAGGCAGGAGAAACAGAGAAAATGGCAGAGAAGATTCGTGGATGGAGGCCATGCAGAGAGCGGTGTGACAGAGGAGGCAGAGATGAAACTTTTGAGACATTTTGAAATTTGACAGACGGGCCGGGCCAGCACCAGATGCATGCATATTAAACATAAACATAATAAAGGCATTCCAGTGTTAATACTCAAATTTAGTTTTAGTGAGAACAGTGTTGTTTGTGCCAGTGCATCGAAGTCTCATGTTTGTTATAGCAATTCTAAGAATCTTCAACATCATTCATAATTATGATATGACTTGATTTGGGCAATTCTCTACCAATCTTTGGCGGACCGGATTAAAAAGACCAACCGGCCGGGTGTGGTCCCTGGGCCATAGTTTGCCCACACCTGCCCTAAAGGGAGCAGTGGAAATAAGAAGCATATGACCATAGCTGATCAATTGCTTATTTTCAACTTGCTGAAAGGTCCTGCCTTTTAGTCCTCTCTGTACCACAGCCTGACACTAATCTCCCTTTGCATTTGTGAGCAAGCCTGGCACCAGTGCCAAAGTGTTTTCAGTGTACAGAACAACTCCTACATGCTTGCTCTCAAAACTGTAACAAACTATAATTGCAAACAAAATGGATTAAAGATGGATTAATAGTTATGAGAAGCTTTAACAGCACTTACAATAATGCAGTGAGTCGTCTTCACAGCTTTGTAATGCCTGTCACAGGATGACAACTCTGCTAATTTGATTTATGTATAAAACTATCCACTTCTGGTTTTAAAACACGGAGCTCACAGAGGCAAAACGCGTTCAGTTCGAGGCTTTTAATCACTAATTCAGTCAGTGGATGACATCACAATGTCCATCGATCCTTTACACGATGTCTATTGGTGAAACAAACACAAACACATGCAAATAAATTGCAAAACATAAATAAATACATAGTTTATTTTTATTATTAGTTGTAGTAGTAGTAGCAGAAGTAGAAGTCATCATCTTTCAGGGCACCAGCTGAACTGTCCACTGCACACTGCACTGACCAACATTTTTATAGGGATGGGCATGGATCAAATACCAAAACATGGAACAGAGAAGCTCAGACTAAAAACAAAGGAGATTTTGTTGTCCACTAATGGAGCCATTGCTCCCATATACTACCACATAGCAAATAGTAGTTTAATGGTATAATTTTCAAAACCTCATGTATATTTTCCCTGTTGGGGCTATTTATGGTTAAAATTCTCTTCAAGCAGTGCATATCCGGTATTCATTAAATTTCCTTTTACTTCAGGCGCTCTGTTTTTGTTTCTGCTTAGTGCTCCAATCATTAAAGTGGGATTTACTTTGGAGTCTCACAGTCTCAAGCCTCAAAGTCAGGGTCTACTTTAGTACAGGATAGTGTCAGGGAACACTGATTATTAAATACATGTGAGGGAGGACTGTAGCTAAAGGCTGTTTATCTCCTGGGTGTGTCATATTGCTTTGTTTCTGAAGGTCTGTCACCTACAGATATTTTTGAAAGTATGGCAAATATGAGTGAATGTTTTTGGATCATCTGTAGAATTATTATAACTGGATGTTATTGGATTCACAGACTCTAGACTGTCCAGATGGCGTTCATAGTTATTTCAGGAATGTGTGATTAAATCTGACTGAAACTCAACAAGGGGTTTGGAAGTTACTGATCTAAAAAGCTTTATTTGACATTTTTCATTGAATTAGACGTTGTTTATGTAGCATAAATTCAATAAAATATTTTTGGAAAAGTAATGATTAACAAACGTTACTCTTGACTGTAACATTTGGGATAGGCTCCAGCCTCCCTTTGACCCTGAATTGGATTAGTGGCTACGACAATGAGTGGGTGCTTCTAATGACAAGAAATTAGTCTGTTCTTCGAGTGTTGCTGAAAAGTTGGAGGATTTACGTTATTCAATTATTTTCCCGACTGTTTTTAATATTTTTACATAAATATGCCTTGAGAGGAGGGACAGCATTTGCAGCTGTCCTACTGACTGTGCTGGACACAATGTCGTTATCTCTTCTCATACACACCAAACATCCTGTTTCTGCTTTCTTTATTTTCAGTGTAAGGATATCGGTCTTCCTTCCCCTCCAATTTGAGCTGTTTACAGCTAAATAAATATCCACGCACACGCATGCACACATCCTCCCATCTTACATTGATGATCTTGTGTGTCATGTTCGCTGTAAAACCATTCCATTGTCCTGAGATAAACGCCACCTGAGAGCAAGCAAACATGTGTTTATAAAATACCAAATGACTCTTTTACCTTTAGACCTTTAGATCACTCTGAGGTTCACAAGCAACTTACTCTATTAGAGAACCAGCGTAGCTTTGTGACACCTGGCTAAATTAACTCCTACTTACAAATAAATCCCAATAGAAAGCTCTTCTTCTCACCAACCCACAGTTGGGGTCAGATCATTTTCAGGCAAACACTTGGACTCATAAAAGCATGTCATAACTAGCGGAATTAAAGGTGAGTCTACTTTATTAGGTGCTATAATACGGCTAACTAGTTAGTTAGATGGTACAATTTGTGGGGAACCTAAATGCAGTTCAGCTATCAATACAATTGATGACACCTGTGCCTTTCCTGAGACATGAAAATATGTGCTGAGCTAACCACAGGAATGCTTTTAAGTTGTTTGAATGCGTGGACACTGCATACAAGTATATGCAACATTACACTAGTGAGGGACTCTTTCATCATTATCTTTCTGCACACACAAACATGGAGGTGCTTACCTTTATGTTAAGTCCCACATAGAGATAAAGGACAGTACATTTTTAGGATAACAGTGAAGAAGTTTAAGACGTATGCTTAAAAAGTGATACTGTACTGGTTTGGTATACAAGGGCGTTGGAGCCAAGTGAGCCTTTTAAAGACAAAAAGAACAAGCGAGGACAGGAAAATGCCCGGATCAGTCCTGTGCCACCCTTGGCAAGGCTTGCCATCCTTTCACACTTTGTGCTAACGGCCCTTTTTTCAACAAGCCTGAAAAAATAAGCAAGAATGGCGGACGAGCAGTCCAGAGTCTGATCAAAACCATACATTCTCAAGATATATATGGTAGGGCAAAACACGTTACAACATCTCCATCCATGTGTTGGTGCAATAATAGGCCCATATGTAGATTTATGACGTTTCTGACGCTGTGCAAGAATGAGCTACAGGTAACCATAGCAGATGTGCACATGCGGATAACACATTGGCCCCAGCTGTTCAGTATTAGAGAGCCTAGTTGAAATAAAAGCGTGTCTCCTAATGCTTGTTGTCCATCTAGATGGGAGGTTCAGCCACAGTTAATTAAGTGAATAAATGTGTTAGAAAATTTAAAATACGTAGTTATGTTATTTGCCAAATTAATGCCTACTTGTTTTATTTCAGCTGGGATCGTTGTCAATCAAAGAAGACTTAGTCTTCAACCAATAAACTGCAGGCTATCTTATCTGTAGATTAACTTCATCAGTTCATTCAATCTAATTAGTCTAGATGAGTTTAAAATATACATAACGTTCCGTGTTTTCCCAGACAGACTGTTCCAACTGGAACAAATTAATCCTGGAAGGCCATCTTCTTTTATAAGAAGCTGATATCTTCTTCTTATAGAAGTGACATCCGTGACTGTGTGACACACGAGAAACTGATCTCATTGTGTGAGTGAGGGGACACACGACAGTAGGGGAGCAGAGAAAAGAAAGTAAGTCAAATAGTAAAATAGTGCAAAACAATGTTAAATGTCATATTGTGCTGTTTGGCTTTTAAACATCTGTCATTACAACATTTGAAGCTGGCCCAGTAGTTTGGCCGTTTCTCCTGTGTGAACTGTCAAAACATCTCTTCAAGACAGCGGCAGCAAAGACACGCACAAGCGAGACAGGACTTCTTTGTTTTGTGGAAAAAAAATGTTGTTTGGAATGACAGTAGCTGTGTATTTCAAAATAAGGTACAAATTTAAAATGGCTGGTTATCTATGTGTCAATTACAAGTATTGAAGCTTAAATGATCAAATGCACTATTAACAAACACGAGTTACAAAGACAACTTGGAGGGAGATTAAAGAAACGTGGAATAAGATGCAGTGCAACACAAAAATGCACTAAAGCACAATCTGCCCTCCAATTATGGGATTATTCAGGAATGGGCTATTAAACTTGTTTTAATCTGCCTCTAGGTAACTCAGAAGACACCTGCATGAAAAAAAACACACACACACAGTCATTGCCATGATGACTTAGTGATAGTTTCATCTTGTTTCACTTCATAAAAAGCTCAGTTTAAATAGCCAAACAAGAGCATTCACATGTAACAATTTTATTGCAAAATTCTTCTTTAAAAAGTCACGTCTCGCTGGTTTGGAGTTAGCATAAATACAGCAATTGACACGTGCCCACACACACACACACACACACACACACACCATACGGTGTTTTTACAATACTTATGACTTCTTACCAAAATTCTATGATGATATTGATGTCACTTTTACTCAGTATTTACTAAGTATTTGCGTAAAGATAAAATATTTCTAATAGAAATGTTTATACATGAAGACAGTATAACCCGAAGGGAATGCAGCTGTTATTAATTATGATCTTTTGACTCTCACTGACTAACTTTCAGCTTGTTTTCAGGAATTGTGCAACAAAATCACATAGTGCTTTTCCTTCTGTGCAATGTCCCTGTCACCGATGTAGTTTTTCTGCCATGTTTTCCCTCCTGGAGCAGAGAAAAACACATCTGCGGTGGAGCTGGGCAATGACGTGAGTGTCCAGTGAGAGCAGTGATAACCTGAGAGGGCCTCCTTCCTGTACAGCTGTGCTCGACCGGCACAACAACACTTTGCAGCGATTACTCACCAAAGACACGTGCACACACTCACACACCTAAAGATGTAATTGTGATACTGATAGTTCTCCTTTCCTTGATATGAAGTGTATTTACAGTACCTGGGCATTCCTTTTTCTAGGGAAGGAACCGGCAGTATTATCATGACAGTTGGAAAAACATCCTCTGGGTTATTAGTTTTTTTTTTTTTTTACCCCTCCTCTATCAGCACTACCTCCGCCACCCCACTGGCTTTTAATATCCAACAGCTGAGTGACCTCATGAGAAATTTGTGAATGGACAGTCCAGCCGGCACTCTTATCTGGCTTTGCAGATTTCGGCCCCCTTGTAGGACTATGACACACAATAACAGAGTGGCAGCACATCCTGCTCTGCTCAATGCATAATGGATAATTGTGCAATCAGTTGTTGTGAATATACAGTGCAGTTGTGAGGGAATCGTTCAGTTTATGCCCTGATACCAGCTGCAGATAGTTGTATTGCACTAACAATGTTGGGCTGGAGCCGGGCCATTTTATTCATGCTCCCCGGCGTTTGGAAACAAAGTGATGTGGATAAAAAGTACCATGGGAAATCTGAGGCTCAGTGTCATTAAACAAACATACATTAAAATATTATCCTGCCTGCTTCTTCTGCATGCATTATTCATGTGATGCATGTCTGAAATGCTATTATCTCAAGCCATCTGACATGATAAAACAACTTTATTACAGCCATGTTTTTTCTCTCACACAAAAGAAAAAATACTTTAATCTTATTTTATTCACAGTCCAGATGTTTTCTCTTCCTGAAAGGATCCGTAATGTAATTTATGACACTTTTTTTATATGGCTGCCTGTGATAATAATCCGATTCAATAAAATATTCCAGCTTGTTAATATTTATGATTTTATGCACCGTTTATGTGTTACATGTGTTTCTGCTCACAAATGTCCAAGAGTGTCCCGCAATAGCGAAATCAGGCTGACCTGCACGAGTGAATGATGGATGCATCAAAGCAATACGAGCATATCTCTGTTTGCTGAAATTAACCGTTAAACATTATATTGGTGTTTGCGAGAATAAAACGAGCGTTTACAATCACACAGTACATTTCCATTCATTTGAATTTATAGATAGATGGGCAGCATGGTGGTTAGCAGTGTTGCCTCACAGCTACAAGGTCTGGGTTTGACTCCACTGTCACTGTTTATTAAAACCCCTCCTTATGCTTTATTTCAAGAAACATTACATTACTTTTTTTTTTTTAAAAAAAAGAGAATAATTAGTGGATTTGTGACACACTCTCCATTTAATAATGATAATTATCCCCACATGGGAAATGCATTTGATTACACTGGCAAATTCTCAAGCCACAGGTATAACTTAAGTCAGCACTGCATCAGCAGCTTAGTTGATAGGTTTCAGTCAATCACACACATTGCATGTTGGAGGGAGATCTTCTTTGTGACAGAGCAACATATCCTGCAGGCTGGCAGGTTAAACTGACAGACTGTTAGAAACATTGCTTACAGTCCAAGCCCAGAGGCTCCAACAGTACTCCATATCACCTCCCACTCCTGTCAGACCTCAGCTCCCCATTGCAGGCACAACGCACAGTGAAGCTAAAAATACCCCAGTTTACTCTGCCCTACACACACCTTACATCATGTTTTCCTTTGTGGTTAATTTGATTTGATAATCATCATGTTTTGATTGAACTGTATTTCTGTGGCATCTCTTTACGGTGAATATTTAGACGAGCGTTTTGCTTCAAGGCTACCTCTTCTTGTAAATGCTACGGGAGTCAATTTGTTTCTAAATATTTCTGCATCAAGGAAAGCAATCTTGACAGGCAGCAAGTAGTGACAGGCAGTCTCTGAAAGCTTAGGGCGTATGACAGCCATATCAGATAAAGGTGCAACAGGCCTGTCAGAGAAACAAGCTACAATCAGTGAATCAGTATATGTAGACACATATAGAGCGCGAGAGATATAGATGTATGTGTGTGGTGTGTGCAAATGTGCAATGTGTTAGACATGCACCCAAGCCCCTCACTTTAAAAAAAAAACATTTAAGCCGGGTAGTTATTTGGACACTGACAGGCTGACAAAGCCTGATTATAGGACCTCACAGTTTATTATCTGTGAGTGATTTGCTGATGTAGGCCTGACAGTTTAACAAGTCATTCTGTCAACTCCAGACGTGTGTGTGTGTGTGTCTGTGTTCATAAAGGTGTCTTTGGTTTCAGCTAATCTTTTCAAATGTGATGAGAGATAGATTGCATGTTCAACCAGGAAAGCGCTGATACCCTCACTCATTTTCATGCTCCTGCTTGATGTCACATATTATCAGTGCCTTGGGGGGGGTCTGAAATTGTTGCGCGCACTCAACCATCAAAAGCCCCTTTGCCTCTTTGTGATCTCACGCTTGATGTTAGAGCATTACTGCCCCTCAGTGGTGTAAATGATTGTTCAAAGTCCCTGCATGAGATCGCTGAGCGCTTCTGCTTGTTGTATAGTTTAAGTGGTCACTTTTGTATACTGTATTTATAGCACACTGCTTCCCAGCATTTTAAAAGATCTACACCAACAGACATATCAGAAAAACTCAAGACTTCTGTCATTGTCACTGTGACTCAAAATTCATGCAGAATTCATGAATTTTGCATGAAGGTTATCATACAACCTTCAAAAACCTTTTTTCTAATGGGCTAGAATCTGGACACTATGTAAAGACGCCCTTCTAGTTGTAATCTAGTTACTATCTAATCCCTTCACATTTAAACTTCAAGCTGAGCATTTTTTTAATTACCTTCTTAACAGGATGTGATCAGCAAGACAGGTGGATCTTACTGAGAATTCAAGGACACTGCATGCATTTCCACCAACTTGTCGGTCCAAAGGTAGGTACACCTTAAAGCTACTTTATCATTGTTTATCCTCTTTTATTTTAACCAAAGTGTAATTGCAATTGTAAAGAAGTCTTGAAACTTACCACAAGCTCATTTTAAAAAAGTGTTTAAAGAGGACAAAGATCAGATGAGCAGAGGGGTAATTTCTGTATTGACTTCTACACAATAAAATTTCTTGCTTTCTCTGTCTGATGGCCATTAGAAAGAATGAGGGTTTACAGCACTTCCACATTGGCTTCACTTTGCAGACTCTCTATCTTTCAGAATACCATCTAAATGCCATTTCACATCTGCATCATTTATTTAACTTCATTGCATCAGAAGCTCTTAAAAAGCATTCAGGCATTAATGGTGGGAAAGGATGTTTGTCTGCGTATACATGTAGCTATATCTTTTGCACAACAGAGGGCGCTGGTGCTCATTTATCCCTAAAGTCCATGAAGTTGATGGAAATTAAGCTGACATCCTGTACAGTCAATAATGCTTCTGTTTATTAAGAATAATGGTTCTGTCATTGATGCCTTTGATAAAATCTTGGTTATAAGATGCATTGGACTACTTAGGTTAAAAAATTCTAATTTGATGTTTTCAGTGAATCTTTACATGTGCTGCGTTATTCTCTGGCCTCCTCCAGCAACACTGGGGACGGCTTTCTAAATTTAACCCCAGTATACGTGCGGAAGTTTGGAAACAACTCCAAGGAGACTGCATCATTTCCTCCAGTCTGCTATAATTAGTTGAGTTTGTTGTCCTTGATTGCAGACAAAATATGTTTTGTTCTCATGCATCCCATTCATTCATCACCCACTCGGCTTTTAGACTCTGCATCAGTAGCTGTAATGCTTAAAAACATTGTTTTTGGGGGGGGGGTTTGTAATAAGCCTGGCAGATAAGAGCATTCAGAATACTTTGTGGAACACCTCAGTTCCCATAAGCCTGCTTTTATAATGTTCACTTTAATTTGTTTTTTTGCCATATTGGAACACAGTGACCTTGGCAGAGCTATTATGAGCACTGAGAGCTGAATACACCTAAGAAAATAACCAAGGCAGAAAGGACATTGTTTCCATAGGACACACACACGTGAACAATAAGTGACCAAGGCTGGGAAATCATTGTTTTCTTTGTGCAAGACATAGAAAGGAAATGACATGTATGGCACAAAGAAACACACTCATGAATTGTCATACTGGGATGAACAATAAGTGATAACAACTTAAAAGAAACAAATAACAACACATGAAAACTGCTTTAATATATGAATATTTTTATTTTATAAAACTACTTACATTTAATGCTTTTTTATTAATGGACTTTCAATGTAATACTGCATGTAATATGAATAAAGAAACTGTACAAACATGAGTCTAAAAATATTGATATTAGAGAACTGCCTCCTTATCAGTGATTCAGTGTGCCAAAAAAAAAAATAAAAAATAAAATAAAATAATGAAAGAAAACATTTGCTGATTTAATCATCTAAAAAAAAATTCCAGATGACGTTTTCTGTAGTACAAGAAGTGGGTGCATTGTGCCTCAGGAAGTAGGCGTTCCTTCGCTTTTGGGCACCTTAGACATTTTTTTAACTCGCTGAGTAAACACGATAGCATTTCTCCGGCTGTCCAAAGAGAGCTGCACTTACAAACTTATCATACAACCTTCATTCTTCCCTGCTGAATAATTATAATTATGTTATCGCTTGCGAAAATGTCTCAGCGCCACAGTGAACATGTGAAGTTCTATTACATGTATCGTTCCTAGCGTGTTATTCCTGCAGAGAGTAAAAAAAGTACGGTACACTAAAGAAAGACTCGGTGTTAAAGTCGCTGCGGAAACGGTGGTGTCAGACAGGTGGCGTGCTGTAGCGTATCTCCGTATTGAACTTGTCTGGCGTCTTGGGCAGAGGAGGCTTCTTCAGCATTTTATGCTTCATGATGATCTCCTCGTTGGCATAGATTGGGGTGTCTGTATCATCAGAGTGGTACCCTGACTGATATCCACTCGTCTGATTGGATGACTCAGAGGCCAGAGACTCTTTACTCTTGCAGCGCAGCAGTTGGCTAAGGAGTCAAATCAGGATGAGGACACACATTTAAAACTGATTCACAGGTTTTTAAAAAAATAAGGAATAAACGACTCACAGACAGCCTGCAAAGACTTTAGTCCTCACCTTAAGTTGGGTGTGGTTGGAAGATGCTGATTCAACCCCTTCATCTCCTCTGGTGAGAAGTCCATATCACTGTCTGTGTGACCCTCCTGCAAAGGGAAAGCAGGTAAAATTAACACTAGTGGTTGCTGCATGGCAGGAAGATGTCAACCTTCAATCACTTTCATTTATAGCATAATAGTTAGGCCTGTAAAAGGAAACCTGTGATCTTTTCCTGGCAATGCGTAAGAAATGTGTTAAATCAAGCCCATGCAAACTCTCAGAGATGTATTATGTTGCCTTGTACTGCAGTTCAGTGTAGCCGTTGCTGCTTCTGAGTGTTTCTAGAATTCCTTAGAAGAAATAAAATATTGCTTCTTCTTACAGTGCTGCTTTTCTTTTGTGTTTTCTGTGCTAAGCAGGTAAACTGCACTCCTGTTTTGTGAACGAGGTGGGTGTTAAATGTGCAGTTTCACACTTACCATTACACTGCTATGCGCCACAGGGATGTCTTCAAAAGTCTTCACACTCAGGGGACGGCTGCACCGCTCACTCTGCTGGGACACTCTGTACAGAGAAGATACGTCAATAAAATCACAACTGAGTGCTCTAGCATCAACAAATGATAGGAGCAGTGGTGAGCAGCAGGTAAGAGTGTCACACCGACCCAAGGGATGATGGGTTGTCATAGTTAAGCCGGGCTTCAAGGATTTCCCCACTTTGGGGTCTGCTGTAGGGTCTCCTGGGGTCAGAGGCTGCTTGGCATTCTTCTACTTCACCTACTGTCAGAGGTATGTAGTCCTTTCCATCCTAAAGATAAAGAGTACTTTCATGGCTTTACCTCAAATCCACAGTGGACTGAAGAATTTCAAATAAATAAGTAGAAATATGAACTTTAATAAGCTAGTATATAAGCCATATTATAAACCCGGTCCAAATATGTCTGAATTTTTTTCATTTGCTGTCATTGTGATGTTTCTTTTTCACATAAATAGCGAGTAAAGTCTCCCATAATGTCTTGGCAACACTCGGCTGCTGGGTGTTCAGGGTACACTGACAGCTGTTATAAAAGCATGTTGAAAGAGAAAATGCGGACGGTTGTTTTTATGTGGCTGACAATATTTTAAAGAACCGCTAAAGCACAAATGAGAATGAAATATCTCGTTCCTTATGAATACTTAAGAATTTTCTTTAGATCTAAACAGACCTGCTGGGCACTGGCCTGTAGCAGGTTTCCCAGGTGTTCGACCAGTTCGGTAAATGTTGGCCTGTCTGTGGGACGATCCAGCCAGCAGTCCAACATTGTCTGGTATCTGTGAACACACGTAATTTGGATCACAGTAAGAACAAACAATGCAAGCTACATTTCTTTAAACCGTTCAGCTGTGTCACTGTGTACTCACATCTCAGTGGTGGCGTATTCTGGGGGTCTCATCCTGGTACCTTCCTTAAGCCTCCTGCAGAAGGATTCGTCAATGCAAACACCCGGATAAGGAGAAGCGCCTGAAGATGATATTACAGAAATTATATTGCAGATATTCAGTGGTCATTATGAAGTGTTATGTGATTACTTTTTAAACCTAATCCTTACCCAAGGAAAAAATCTCCCAGAGAAGGACGCCAAAAGACCAAACATCACTTTGTGTGGTGTAAACTCGGTCAAATATGGTCTCGGGAGCCATCCACTTTAGAGGGAGACGTGCCTGTAGTAATAATGAAAATGGAAATTATTGCAGGCAAAGTGAATAACATTTACTATCTCATTACAAAGCCATCTTTTAGCATGCTTGGATACATTAGGCAGCAGGTGAACATAATACAAAGAAGTCAGACTGGACAAAGTGCCCATGCTGACACAGGTCTACCTATAATGGGCACAAGAGCATCAGAACTAGACCATAGAAGAGTGACAAGAGCGCTTTGGGGACCTGCATTATTTTTTGAGTCATATGAACACCTGGGGTGCACATGCATGATTTACCTGGGGTGGAGATGGCAGCTGAAGGTAAGACAGAACCCTACCTTGGACTAACATGACTAAAATGAACTGCAGCTAATTTCTTGGTGAGTGATACCACAGGATAGTTTCAGAGGTCAGAGGTCTTGTGAACCTGAACTGATTTACAGCATGAGGGCAGCCAAAACAATATTAGGTGGGTGGCTCTAATGTTGGGACAGACTGATGGGAGTATTGGTTGACAGGACTCACATCTCCTTTGCGGACATAATCCGGGTCTTTGTAGACATCTCTAGCGAGGCCAAAGTCACAAATCTTCACCACATTGTTTTCTGAAAGAAGGATGTTTCTGGCTGCTAGATCTCTGTGGATGCACTACAGACCCAAATAGAGAAATTTACATTCACAACATGGAAGACATGAGTAATAGCTCCAATTTGAATGCCTGTATGTGCACACAAAAATTCCGACACTTGTCTTCTCACCTTGCGAGAAGAAAGAAACTCCATTCCTTTGGCCACCTGGAAGCTATAGCTGATCAGGTCTTCCATTGTTAGATGGTCATCATCTGAACTCTCTGTGATAATGAGATTTCACAGGAATAAATATGAGGCCTATTCGGCTTCATGACTATTATTCTGAATTTTTCCCCGCACCTTTCTGAGTATCCATGTTGCTGCCCGAAGCCCCGTCTGAAGTGGTGGAGCAGACTGCTGTTCCTGTGCAGATGTCCAGCTGGGCAATCTTCCCCAGACCCAGATCTCCTTCAGTCACATCCTCCTCTGCAGACATCCACCTCTGGCTATTTACTCGCTTCCTCTGTTCAGCACAGAATTGTTAAAATAATGAAAAAAATGCTAATAACATTTCATGCAGGAATTGCTTGTATTGTCTGCAGTCTGGTCCATGTTAGATACAATCTGTGGACAACTACAGAACTGCACTATTACATAATAGCAATCTGTGGTCAGTCTATTTGAGTGTGTGCAACCATGTGGGTTGTGTGTAACCACATTAGAGGTCTGACTGTGATTTACTTGGTGCATGTGGGTTACACATAATTTACCTTGTAGGGGCTGTACTCTCCGCGCTTGCTCTTAAGGTAGCTGGATAGATTCCCGTGTTTACAGTATTCAACAATCACCATCAGTGGTCCTGCAAGTCGATGGAAGAGCAAAAAGGTTAAGTATCAAAGGAAGAAGGTGCATTAATAAGCTATAAAGGAAAGGAAAATAATTAAGAAGTGATGAAGAAGCTAGAAAGAAATACTGCATGCTTAGGACATGCTTAGGCAGCTAAAGTAAATGACGTGCTTTGCCTTACTGACCCCCAGGTTTCGTGCAGGCACCCAGCAGGTTGACAACATTGAGATGATGTCCAATGTGGATGAGAATTTTTAGCTCTGACATCAAGGCGCGGTACTCACTTGATGTGGCCCCCTCTGCACAGAGAAATAACAATAGCCCTGCGTGTTTGACGGCTTTTATTGTGTTTGCGTCACTGTGTGCAATAAAATGAGGACAAAATACAAACCCTTAAGCATCTTGACTGCAACTGTAGTGCATGTGGTCACTTTCTCAATGCCAAACGCAGCCGCTTCCACCACCTGGCCAAATGCCCCTCGTCCCAGCGGTTCACCTTAAATGTAAAATGCTGTCATGACAACATTCCTAGAAAAAAATTACTTTCAGTATGATTTTGCTTTTGTCAGATGTAGTAACTATAAGTTTACTTATCTTTAATTACCATAGTGCAACTACTGAGGACAGTGCTGTAAATTTTAATGTCCCAAAATAAGGTTTTAAAATACTATTTTGGCAGGTATGATGACTGTCAGTATGCTGAACACGAGGAAGCCTCTTTCATCTGCTCCCTTATTCACAAGGGGTCACAATAGCATATCTTGTGCACTGTCATTAGCACGGCTTAAAAAAGTATGCTTTGGCTTGATAACTTGATGTAATGTTTTATAAACTCTACGGAGGAATTTTTGTCTATTCACAAGCTAAGCACTGGTCAGTAGCAGCGCAGATGTTTGCTTTAACGAGTCTTCTCAAAGAATCCTCTCTAAATGGAATGATGGACATGTCTCACCAAGCTTCAGCCTTTCCCGAGGGAATTCCCATTTGTTAGCGTCGTAGGTGAGCCTCTCACACTGCTCATCCATGGGCATGTCCTCAGAGTCAAGGATCATGGAGAGGTAGCCTGTCTTCAGATCCACTCCATTTGGCTGAAACAGTGATGCAGTGACAAATTTTAATGCGTAAATGAATGAGCTGCTATTCCTCTCATTTATCCGCTTTCACTACAATAAATGTGCACAGCAGTTCTCCAGTGACTCTGGTGCCCCTCCAATAAAAAGGGGCCTACTCGGTGCTGTGGGCCTACGTGACTTAGGGGAGCAGAGAGATGCCCCCTTGTTCCTGGATACAAAAGAGAGCAGCTACTGAGAGCCAGAGCGGTCACTTCTAATCAGCCATAAATGCCCGCATTGTGAGTCACTGTACACGTGGGGTTTGCCGCTATCTAATCTTTTTTTATCATCAATTATTATTCATGTGCGTAACTGGAGGGGAAATCCCAGGAAGGAAAAGTAAAGGCAAGAGAGGATGAGGAAGTTCTTACTCTCTTTCTCCCACGGATGACGAAGACGATCAGCAACCAGAAAAACATAGCGATGGCCACTGACCCGATAGGAACAATCAGCTCTACATTAGTCTTCTCCTCTGCACCTAAATATACACAAAGAGTATTTTTTTTTTAAATAAGAGAATCAAGAATTATATTACATAAAATGTATTACTGTATCACAACAGATATTTTACTACATGCATGACAAATTTGAGGCCCATCCTTGAGAAAAAAACATGGAGCAGTCACAGTGGAATGTCGGTTATAATTTCACTGAGGTGCCTCGGCAGCATTTCAAAAAGTTCAGACAGGTTTGTCATTGTTTTTGGCCTGTTCACATTTGTATGTCTGTGTTTAGGTTGGAGAAAGGAGACTGTTGGAATCTGAACTGTAAGCAAACTGATATTTTATCTAGTCATAACAAATGGTCAGGAGTCAACATGATCAACTACTGCCAAAGACAACTTGGAAAAGGCCTATCAGAGCCATTGTACTACATCGCTGCATGCTGTAATGGACTGTTTCATTCCACTGCTATTGAGCTTGAAATATTCAGCGAGCAGATGGGGGTCACAAAATGGGAAGGTTACACTGAAGGGTTATTTGTGGGAATTTTTTTTTTCTCATCCCTCATTCATCCCTAATAAAAATGACTGAATATGAATTCTGATGTCAATTTTTTTTTTTTAGTCAAGAAGATGGTCAAATGTGTGAGTCTCACTGTTTCTTATATGCAAGACTCAAAAATGTTATTAAAGTGACATGTTTTGCAATTGCCCCCCCCCCCCCCTCTAATACACAGGGCTTTTGTTGTTAGAAGGTCTGCTCCCTTGTTAGCAGAGCTGGCGCCTGAGCAGAGCTGTGAGCTACTGTAACTGGGTCCACATTCTGCTGGCGGGGACACGGTCACGTAGGCCCCGCGTCTAGTCATTGAATTTGTTTGTTTTTCGCTGCGTCTCTGTGTTTGGTACAAGAAGACTGCGGACAGGAGAGCCGAGGCTGGAGCTCGGGCCTCTCCCTTCGTCCTGCGGTCTCCTCATTGTTTTGGATTTAGATACTCCCAGGAGGATGTGCGTTAACTGGGGTAACTTCCTGTCATGAGGAAGCAAAGCTATTTTTGTTCATATCTTTGATATATATAAAAAAAAAAAACTCCTGTGTGCAATGTGAATTGGTGAAACCTTGAAGCCAGATATAACTATGCAGTCTTTGTAACTACGGCTGGAACTGCCGAAGGGTTAAGGCTGAGACCTTTCACACAGACGATGAGATATTCCTCATTTTAAGCTGAGTATGTAAACAAGGTAACGGGCACAGCCCCAAGGGTCCAGAAGGTCAGAGAGCTCCTGAGCCAGATTCTTTGTACAATGACAATGATACACAACATGCAGTAACTACAAGAAATTACCACAAAGATATTAAAAAAACTTCTCCAGATGGACACAAAACAACTACAAGATGAAAAGGGTCCAAAAAAGATGCAGACAGACAACAGTTAAAATAAAAGGGTAATGAATGACTATAAAATGATCAAAACGATTCTCATTCCTTGACCCGTTATCAATTAATAAATCCATTCTTCAACTAAGCAAGAAAAACTACTTGCTGCATCATGAAATGCATTAATAGCTATTTGGTACCATCTCGGGTACTGACTGACCTTCAGTACTCAAAGAGGCCTGTGCTGTGTCACACCCAAGGTTGTTACATGCTGTGCAGGTGTACAGACCGCTGTCGAGCTTCGTCACGCGCTGAATCGTCAGATTACGGTTCTGCTCATTCAGAGTAACACCTGAAAGGCGACATATGTTTTGTCTTACAGCTCTTGTAACTCATGACATGAATCGGTGAATCCGTAAAAAGCAGTAAAAACGTGTCTCACCTGAGCTCTCGACAACAGTGTGGTTGTTTTTGGTCCACACAACAGTTGGGTTTGGTGTCCCAGCAGTCACGCAGTGCAGAGTGATTGTTTCGCTTACCATAACTTTTTTGTCTGTGAAATTATTCAGGATCCTTGGAGCCTCGAGGTCTGAAAATCAGAATTATAAAGATTGTTTTGAAACACCTTAAAAACTAACAGCACTGGTGTTTTTACAAACTGATTTAAAAGATCTGAAAGCTGCTAAATGTTTTAAAGAATCAAATTGATATTAATTTATACAATTCAGTTATGGCTTTTTCCTGAAGAAAACTTTACTTACTAAAAGAAAAATGCTGTAAATGCTTCTTACCTCTGAGAGAAACACTGTGGAGCAGGCAGGTTTTCTCCCCAGTGATGATGTTTACCACCTGACAGGCATACAGACCCTCATCCTGATGGGACGCATTGCGAAGTGATAGCTCTAGAGTCACGTTGGTGCCCTGCTGGGTGGTCAGCTTGGCGTGCAACAGTGGACTAGGCTGCAGAGTCAGGGAGCGACAAGGCTGCACCGATGCTAGCTGCTCCGACTTAGAAACATTCGTCACGCGAAACCAGGTGAGGTTGCCGTAGACCAGTCTGTCCGCCTTACACCGCAGAATAACGTGGTCCTCCTCCAACGGCTTATTAGAGGGGGACATAGTCACCTCGAGGCCACCTAGGGATGGAAACACATGGAAAAAGAATGAGGAAAGACATAAGTAATACTGAAAATGCTGTTTGAGATGATGGCAAAAAACACACAAGATAACAATGACACGGCAAATGCGGAGCAACTGCAAGAGGGATGAAAAGCAGACACCCTGAGACACAAAACAACTACAGCGAGATGTTTTTTAAGAGATAAAAGGCGCGGCACTTACGTGTTACATGAAAAAAGATGACACGTGAGTCCTTGCCTACTTTGTTGGTAGCTGTGCATCTGTAGAGGGCGTGAGCCTCAGCTTTCTGAATCTTTAAAGAGCTCTTGATTTTCTAGAGAAATGCATTTCATCTGTTAGTAATTATTATTTTGCTTTTAATTAACTCCACATCAGATACCATAAAAAGTCACATATCTTGCAAGCAAAGGGGGAATGGGGTGTAATCAAGGTTTGCTTGGTTTTTTTTTTTACCTTTTGAGCTTCATCAGTGTCAGTCGTAATTGGTTGTACATGGTTGTGACCTGTCCTGTTGCTGATATCTCTCCAATTTGTGCACTCCTTCAGCTGCGACTCAGACTTAACAAACCTTGACCTGATTGACAAAAGTGAACCAAAAAGTCATCAAACAAAAATATCTAGCTCTGATCTTTTTCTTTTAATTAAATGCAAAAACACCAGCTGTGCAAACAGCTGCTCCACAGGTTCCTCTTCCTCTGATACACTAAATGCTAACAAATGGTACACAAATGGGGACCTACATCTTTCAGAATTATCCTCTGAGGAAAAAAGTATCTTTCAACTTAACTTTTTTGGTGGGACAGAGGACATAAGGTCTCAGGAGGATATGACTAAGTACTTGTTGTTCTACTTTTTTCTATTTACAAATCCTGAGTAGTTTCATTTGTGTTCTTATTTTTAACTGGGACACATAAAGCATTAAGACACCCAACTACAGTGAGACATAGAAAGGTATGTTCCAGACATGCTTAAAAAAAATGAGCAAAAGGGGGGAAATTATACAAGAAGAGGTGTAGCTTCAGCAGGAAGAACCTCTTTTTTTGAAAAAAGAGCATGACAGGAACAACAGGAAACGTAGTGCAGGACTGAGGAAGCGCTCGGATGTGTAGACAGATGATAAGGAACCTGCTGCTGGTGCTGTCTGGTCCCTCACACACACACACACACACACACACACATGCACACACACCCCTCCTCCTTTCTATCAACACTGTCAAATCACAAGGAGCCATTGGTGAGGCTGTTGTGTAACGAGCTAAATATTGCATTGACAGAGCTGCTATCTTAAAAAGCCGATCGAGTGAGCACAAACATGAGTTTAGTACAAGTGTCCAAAATTAGTGAGCACATTCTGAGCCTGAATAACTGACGTCTGTCTAAAAATGGACATTGTGAAGAGACTGAATCACATCCGCTGATTTGCATCGGGTCAGAGTGTGTTCTCATTGTCTGCTCGCTTGTTTTTGTCAACATCACGAAAGCAG
>VUQJ01033326.1:11940-23847 GCA_015108635.1 Andinoacara biseriatus | reverse complement strand
CCTTCCTCCACCCTCACTCAGGTTTTTTTAAATGAGACCAGGCAGCGTAGCGGTAGTTCTCTGAGGAAATCATTAAGCTGGCGAAGGAAACCAGTTGGGCCTAATCGGCACAGGTGCCAGGTGATGCTTAGAAATTAATATGAGTGCTCAGAATATTTATAAGAGTCCAAGTTGAAAAGAAGGACAAAGAAAAAGTTGAGCTTTAGTGTCCTCACATTACAGGTTTTTCCTCGGTCAGATTAGCCTTTGTGGGGTGTCACGTACAGTAACAAAGCCATGTTGTTTGGCGGAAATCTTCACATTTTCTTATTATTTCTGAACATTTGATAGAAAAAAAGGTCTGTTGTGTTTGATTTAAGAAACCCCAACTAACAAAAGTATTTTTTCCAGTACTGATAATTTTGTTTTAGTTCTGGCTATAGCAGCAAAAAAAAGTTACATTTATGTTGGAGACAGTAAACAACATGAATATTATCTGCCTCTGTCTGTATTAGGGATATGTTATCAGAGCTTCATGGAAACATGTTTGTGGAGGAGTGTGAGAAGTGTGGCAGGTATGTGCATGTACACAAACACAACCACCAAATATCACTTTTTGATTTCAGAACTATTTGTCTTACTTTGAATTTAGAATTTTATTATGTGAACTTGTTTGGTAATGCCAACAGCAAACCATGAGGCTGCCACGTAATACATAAAGCATGGAGATAAAAGGATCTGTTAATATTTACTGCTTAAGAATGCGCGTATTTAAGATGTGTCACGAAGGACTTTCTACCATCTCCCTCCTGGGATTTGCACACAATCTACATGAGTAATGTGTTGATCAAAACCTACCGTGGTAGTCCTCCTCTTTATGTATTCAGAGGAGTTATATAAGTACACAGATAGTAGATCAGAAGGACCCTGAAGCAGATGCCCCGCAGCAGTAGAAAAGCCATGCTGGTTTCCACTTCCAGTGGGTAAAAACAAAAGCTGCAATACTCAAAGACGTTAAGTGTAAGGAGCGTTTCCCCTGCACACGTAAGGGATCTTAATGTGAAATGAATCTGAAAAGAGTAAGTCCGCAGCAGGTTAATGCACTCATTATCTCAAAATGTTTTCAGTATCAATGCAGTGGCTTTACTTTGTTCCAGTGACCTTCACAGTTAGTAGATTACCTCCGGGATTAGGTGAAAAAAGAAGGCTTGAGAATTAATGCATATTTAAACAGGTCTGCAGGAGTTTCATGATGTGGTTAAGTCTCTGAAATCTTTAGAGGACCTTTTTAGAAAGTCCAAGGTTTAAGAATCAAAGATGTGTAGTTTGAAGTAGGAAGCAAGTGTCAGTTTTTGTGTATGATTAGACCTTGTTTTGATTCCTGTGAGCAGTTTTTTCTTTCTTGTAACTAACACAAAGTTGCTCTGAATACACTGAGAATTAAAGGCACAGTCAGTAATTTTTGGTTATTTAATGAAAAAAAAATTGTACTCATAAATTTAGGTTATGTCTTCGAACAATTGATGCATTCTAATAAATGTATAATTATTCTATCAAAAACACTGAAGCGGGCACGGTTTGTGGACGCCTCCACATTACCCCTCCATATTTGAATACAGTGTCCGGGAAGGACCTCTCCTTTCTGACTAATCATGTGGCTAGAAATCAGCAGCGTGCGTAGTAAGTCAACAGTGGAAGAGAGGAGAAGTTGTAGTCCTTCACCTGCCATGGAGGAACGTTTAAATTTGTGCGTTCACCTTCAAACTTAACATATGAAGCAATTTTCTCAGGCCAGCACTATCTAAAAAACTCCAAAGACCATCCAGAACCAGTCCAAACAGTAGTAGAAACACGGCCGTCATGAGGTACAGTCTAAATTAAATGTTTCTGATCCGCCTTGTCTGACTAAAACATGTTTGTCCTGTGGCAGCCACCGTAGCTAGGATTATGCACTTGAATTGGGAGGGGTAAGAAAACATGACTGCAGTCTGCCATGTACTGACATCTGATGGTGAAAATTGCACACACTGTAACTTTAAATGTTTTTTTGTGGGTTTTCCAGGCAGTACGTCCGAGAAAAGGTGATTGGTGTGATGGGCCTGAAACCGACAGGACGCTACTGCGAGGTGGTACGATCCAGAGGACTCAGATCATGCAGGTGACACATGCGTGGGCTTGTGTATGTATGCCAACGGTACAAAGTGTGAACCCTTACTGATTTATTATTTTATTTGTGTGTTCTTAACTACCAAAGAGGGAGGCTGATCAGCACAATACTTGACTGGGAGGATGCTCTTCCTGACAGAGACCTGAACAAAGCAGATGATGCAAGCAGGTGAGAGAGACAAAGGTGCAGTAGTTTGAACTCTACTACTCCACTTTTTTTTTTACTTTATATTACAGGCGTCCTTTGTCTAACCAGCTGCTTTGATAATGCGGAAACACAGCATATGCCCTTCTCTGTCCCAAGTTCCTCTGACATGTCTGTTTTTTTTATTTCAATATAAAAAGCAAAAGCAGTAGTTCAAACGCATCCTGAAAAATGTGAAAACTGTTTGATGATTTGCTTTAGCCTTCTGTGGCTTTGCTGTTGCTCCTGACATGCAAAGAAGACCTTATTTGAAAACCTTTTTAGGGATTATGTATGCATTGCAGTCTGCTTTGATGTCACCATTTTCCTCTGGAGTGTGACGATTTGCATTCTTTCCCTCCGTCACAAAAAGCTCTTATTGCGCTGTCTGCGATTCAGAAAGATGAACGAGATGTATGTATGTGTCGCCTTGATGTGCTGTCTGTAATGGAAGCATTATTACTAACTAAATTGCAAAAAGGAGATTTGGAGCTCTGACCATTGAACTCATTGAATTATCCGTTCGTGGCTTTGAGAAAAGGGGAAAAATTACCAAATGCTAATCAATGCAGGGTTTAGCAGAAGTTCATGCAGTAGATTTGTCTGGGTGCAGACGTGTGAATCCACCCAGTGCACCTTTTTGAAGATGAAAACGACAAGATCTGTCTGATCTCAAGCAAGCAGGGGTTGGATACAGTGCAGGTTTGACTTGGAGTTCAGCATGTGTTCATTGCACAGCTGCAGAGTGTCTAATGTGTTATAACAATGTGTTGTGTGATCAGACTGTATATACTGAAATTATATTTCTCAATAATTATGTTTGCTTCCTTTGCTTTGTGATTCAGAGTGGGGGTGGGTGGGAGTGGGTTATAGAACGGGAGCAACACCACATAAATTCCATTTAGCCTTGTCCCGCTGAGCAGGAGCCGCTAAGTATCCGCTTTAACCATGATCTTTTTAGGCCGTTTTTGCCTTTGTGACTATAACAGCCGAGGCCGGAGGGACTGTGTGCTTGGTTTGTCCTTTGGTCCGCTCCTTACTTGTGAACACAATATCTCTTGAAGGCCTTGAGGGAATTTCTTCAAAGTTAGCGCAAACTGATTAGAATTCATAGTGAATGCTCACTGGAAACCCTCAGCGTGGCTTAAAAAACATGTTTTGGGCCATAATTAATTTACTAATTAGGACAATAAATAACAAGGATCTCGCAGAACGGACACACTGAATTGATTTTTGTTTCCAAAAGCTGGAGTCTGAAGAGATACTGATGTAAAGAGTGCCTTTACTGATTGAAGCAGGAATTGCCTTGAAGCTGACCTTGGCATTTATTCAGTTTCAGTCAGGATAAAGAAGCTTTACCTGCCTTTTTGCTGACTAATACGAACATGAGTCATTACCATATTTTTGTTTATGCATCATTTCTGTTTATTTATTTCATGACTTGTAGGAGTTTATTCTATAAAACCGGAATTAATAGCAGTGAAAACGATATTTCATCATACAGAGGACACCATGGGATCTTTATGGAAAAGCTTGTAGCTCTCTCGTAAATATGGATTTAAAAAAGACTGATTTCAGCTCATGTAGGCTGGTATGTTTTACATCTCAGATGGTACAACCAGTGTAAAACCACAAAAATGATATGTTTTGATTAAAAAAAAATTTTATTTTGTAAAAACATTATGTACACTTTTGCTACTGAACACAAATGTTAATACAGGTGTAAAAGCTTGTTTAAAATAGTTGCAAAAGTCAGGTAATGCAGCTGCAAGAACTGCCTAATTAAATTAATAATTTTATTTAAAACTCTAAGATAAACTATTAGATTGATTAAATGCATACCAGGAATTACATAAATTATTTTAAACAGACGTGATGCCTGTCAGGTCAGTGACCCACATATTACAATAAGGGATTAGCAGGTAAATCAGAAGAATGACAAAGAACTTGTTTATGTGTGGTATCGTCCTCTTTAGACGAGCAGACCTGGCTCTGACTCTGGGCACATCCCTGCAGATCAAACCCAGTGGAGACCTTCCACTCCTCACCAAACGCAAAGGAGGGAAACTGGCTATCGTCAACCTGCAGTCGACTAAACATGTGTGTAATTCATGTAGCATCACCACACACACACACACACACACACAATTATTTATCTTGGAAGTGTTGACCAGTATCCCCATGGCTGCAATTTTCTGTGTGCAGGACAAGCATGCACACCTGCGTATCCATGGTTATGTGGATGAAGTCATGAAACAGCTGATGGAGCTGCTCGGACTGGAAATCCCAAAGTGGAATGGACCGACTGCCTGCGAGAGCTCCACAACCACCTCTGAGATCCCCACTGATGTCAAACCACCCTGTGTTGTTACTGCAAAGGAGAAGGTGGAAGAGGAGCTTGTTAAAGAGGACAGGAAAAGAGAAGCAGTGCAGCTAACAAATGATGGGAGTGTCAAGGAGGAGACGGTTTCAGTAAAGAGGGAGAGAGCAGACCTCCCAGTGGAGATAAAGGAAGAGAAATAGCCTCAGGTACTCTTTCTGAAAACACTGCAAACCCGTCCACAAACAAAACCTCACAGCCGAAGGTGATTTGAGCAGTTTCACGGAGTTCAGAGCTTCTTCTCATCTGGAACAAAGACTTTTCTAGTGCTGTAGTGGTTTTGTTAATAAGAGATTTCTGACACTCCTCTTATTGTCATGTTAAGCAGCGATGTGAAACTGATGCAGCTCAAGCCTTGGCGAACTCTTTAAGTAGAGAGACCAGGATGTAAAAGCTCCTCCTCTCATAGTAAGGGGCATTGTTTTCCTTAGCTGGAGAACAGGACTTGTGCTGGTGGGATAATGAGATGAGATCTGGATTATGTCAGTAGAAATAAAGTTTTAATCAGGTTTATAAGGTTACTGCACCATATTAAAACTTTATTCATAGCCATGTGCTCCAGATCTCATCCCTGAAGACCTCGTCTCTAAAGACTCCTCAGTTCAGTAGGTCATGAAAAGGAGCAGCAAGTGAGCATCTAGAAAATATGAATAACTAGCATCTTTGGGCCATAATTGAATCATAATCACGCTGTATATTTGTAGGAAAATATTTATATCTCAGGAAAAAAGCACTGTACTCCCACAAAGGAAGTCTCTTCAGTTTTTTTTTATTACAGTTTGCATATGTTTTGACAATAAACAAAAAATATATATATATGGAACAATCTGTATACACTGTTGTGTACCGGCTGCTGATGAGAAACCTGTGTTCTGCTGAGATAGTGTATGATTAATTGTTTTTACACCTCTGTGGTCAACATCTAAACACTGTGTTCAAATTTTCTATAATTATGTACCACTGTGTTGTGAATGACTGCTGTTATAAGGTCTACGGCGGCAGTGACCTCAGTGACGGTGTTTTTTTTTTCTGTGCAAGCCAAATCGGTGCTGCACCTGGATTGCACTTTATTTTTCTATTTTTATAAAGCCAGAATATCCATTTTGCATAATGGGCCACAGGTGTTTGCAAAGGTAGCTAATTACTGCAGCAGAAGTGTGGCTGCTTGACTCTGTTTCAGTCCATTAAGGCACTTTGATTTGACACACACACACACAGAAGCACCACATGTTAAAGCCATGAAACACAACGGCATACACTTAAACCGTCTGAATGTGAACAGGTTCATTACTGCCTTTACTTTTTATACCTGCATATAAATGGGTTTTAATCGTGTCTGCTCTCGAAATAAATGTTCACACTATCCTATGAAATTAACCTTTTTTTAAATGATTTTTGATGAGTTGGAACATGAGGTTTGATGATATAATGGATTTACCACATTCAAAGATTTGTAGTCATTTACACTCGCTGGCCACTCTATTAGGTACATTGTGCTAGTTCTAAGTTGGACCTCCTTTCACCTTCAGAACTGCCTTTATTCTTCATGGCATAGATTCAACAAGGTACTGGTAGCATCACTTTATATCATCTCATTCCACCACCCCATCAAAGGCTCTCTGTTGGATTGAGATCTGATAGCTGTGGAGGTCGTTGTCATGTTGGTGAAGCCAGTTTGAGATTTGAGCTTTGTCACATGGTGCATTGTCCTGCTGGATGCAGCTATCAGAAGATGGGGCCTGTGGTCAGCAACAATACTCAGGTAGGTTGTGGCATTTAAACGATGCTCAGCTCAGTATTCCACATTTTCCATTATCCACCTACAAAAATTGCACCTGACTAATTGTGGTTTTCAAACTTTATGCCCTCAGTCTGTGAAAACCAAGAGCCCAGACTTTTATGGACTAAACATCACATAGACTCCCCATATTTTACATTTTTGCTGTGACACTGAAATATATTTCATACCTGATAAGTTCAAGCAAGAAATAGATTTTAAAAAGCCTCTAACAAAAGCATGTGAGAAGCATTCGTAAAGGTCCAGGATTCCACTTAAAAAATCAAAATGCTGAAACCTTGAAGGAACCGAATTTAATCACGTATGGTTTTTAATTTTTTGGCAACTTAACTGGTTGACATGAGAATATACTGTGAGGCGGTGATTCTAGTTTTAGCTGTCCAGTCAAACTGAAATGAACCTAAATACATCTTTTGGCCAAACTTTGCCCAACATTTTTTTTTCACTCTCCAGCTGCATCCTAATAAAAACCTACATTTATAAATTAGGAACAACACATAACGAATCCTCTATAGATGAGCTCGTCTGGGTGGAGGCTGATGGATGGATTCCCAGAACTGGGAGATTGGATAGTGGAAGTTAGCTTCAAAACAGCATCAATCGTGTGAAGAATTTCCTTAAGCGTTTACCAGAAAGTGGAAAAGTTTTTCTTTTAGCATCAGACAGACTTTGAACAGCTTTTAATCCTCTGAGTTCAGTGACAAGGACACTGGGCAGAGAATCAGAACCCTGCAGTGATGGCAGGATACCCATAAGGAGACGGTCAGTGACGGCATGTCTGAAGCCTGGAAAATGCCATAATTTAATATTATAATCCAAAATGCTTCATCTAGAGGAAGGAAGCAGGCACACCGTTGAGGGCGGTAGCTTCATGCTGTGTGAATGCATTTCACTGGTAGTGACTGGGATGCTTTTGAGGAAAGTGAGAACAATCAATAGTGCCAGTAAAGGCAGAAAAACCTGCTACAGGCTGTCAAAGAAGTATAGTCATGGAGTTCATGCTCTCTTGTGGTTGTCACACAAAAGCAGGTGAGCAAATCATGGAAGCAGAGAGTGCTGTTGCTTTAGAGAAGCTCCACATTCAGCATGACTGAGCTCGAGGGAGTCTCAGAGGGGAAAAATGCTGAAGCTGTAGCCACTGTGTTATTGAAAATTACATCAAGAAGGGGAGAAAAACAAGCACAAATCAACACGTGATGATAGACATAACAGAAATTGTATTTTAGTGAATTTAAGCCTAAAATATTGTTGACTTTGAGCAGGTTTGCTTAGACATGTTTCACTACTGGAAATCCATTATTTCATCATCAGAACTTTAAGAAAGTCACAAGCTTATCTGAATTTGTATCTGTCAATAAAGCCCAATACTATGCAGTCATATTAAAGAGAATATCTTCTCTCAGTTTAACATGCTGAGCTTAGGGGAAAAAAGCTTCCTCTTATCTATTTTCACTCTCAATTTCCCACTGTGGAAATTAAAAAAGCATCATTGCATCCTTTCTGATAAAGGCATTAATCAACTCTTTCTTGGATGGGGACATTTATTCATCGATAGAATAAAAATGTCATCTTATTCCAAACTGAAAAAAGGAGATAAATTTGCTGGGGGGGGGGCTGTAAATGAGAAGTACACGAGGCACTAAATTGAAGTTTCATTGCAGGAATGAAGATTTTCTTTGTGGTGATTGAAATTGCACACGGCACCAATTAAGGGGCTGGATGACCCTTTTATCCTCATTTGGAATTTGCTTAATGACAATATTTCTAAAACAATTTCAGGCACTTCTTACACTCGGGGAGAGAGGAAAAGGGCTTTGTCCACACTATGTTAAGAAATTGCTTGTTAATTCTAAAATAACTGAGTCATGTCTCTCACTGCTGCATTCAGATTCATCATCACAGCTCCTGAAGGAGATCGTTCTCCGGAGAGACGGCTGTTCTTGTTTTTTCCTGCTCGCGCTGGAACACGATGTTCACCACATGGTAATATCAAAGATAAATTTACCCTTATGACCCAAAGATCACAACGTGGGTGGAAAAATGTGATTTTAATAGTGCTACTAGATAATGCTGTCACTGCCAGAGAATAAAACTAAAGATTAGGGTGTTGAATAATTAGTGCATAATGTCTCACATACAGTTGGGTCCATAATTTGTGGGACTCTGAGGTTCTTTTTCTGTACACCACCACAGTGGATTTTAAATCCAGCAATCATGATGTGATTGAAGTGCAGACTTTTCATCTTTAATTCCAGCAGCTTAGCACAAATTTAAAATTATTTTTTAAGGAGTTACAGACATTTTTATTCATGGTCCCCCATTTTCAGCGGCTCAAAATTATTTGGATAGACTAATATCATTTTAAATATGAGGATTCTTTTTAATACTTGGATGAAAATCCTAGCTTGATCATTGAAGAATTTGACTTTTCTTTCCCTTTTCGAAACTCTCAGGTTGCTTTTGCAGCATCCTTTAGGATATTATCCATTTGCACCGTGAAACACTGTCCAATCAGTATTTCAATATTTTGCTGACTCTGCATGCACCTCTTTGTAAAACCATTGAATGAAAGCTGAAAGTCTGCACTTCAATCACATATTGATTTGTTTGATTTCACATCCACTGTGGTGATGTACAGAGGCAACACTACAAAAAAAAATGTCTTTGTCCAACAAACGGTAACAAATTGTGAGCCTAACTGTATACGTAAGTTTACATTTGAGTGGACACTTTTTTACAGTGAAATGAGTTTCACAAGATGTCAATTAAATAAACTGATGTGGAAAAACTTGTAAACGAGTCTGATTTCTGACTTTTGGTGGCTGTTATTCACCATTCTCCTGGAAAAAAATAAAAAGTTCTAGTTGAAGCATTTTGAAGGTCAAGTAGATAGAATGCAGTGTTATCAGATAATTCATTATTTCATCATTTTTATGGTTAGTCATTCTTGAGCTCTGCAACTGAAATTAAGAACATTTTCCACTTAATGGCTTTTTCAAAGCTTTCAGTAATTAAATCTCTCAATGGTGAGGACATAAGACGAGGCTGAGCTTTCAACCATGATAAAAACCTGTGACATGAGGTTAAAAGCTGTAGAAGGCCTAAAGTAAACTCGTGAGGCAGTGCTGTGCAAAAGTCTTTTGCCATCCTCATTTCTTTATATTTTGCTGGGGATATGGGAAATCGGTCCACCAATTTATTAAATCGTATAAACATGCACTATATTGCCAAAAGTATTCACTCGTCTGCCTTCACACACATATGAACCTGAGTCACATCCCATTCTTAATCCATAGGGTTTAATGTGATGTTGGCCCACCCAACACAGCTACAGGGGTTGGACAATGAAACTCATTGTCCAACCCCTGTATAACAGCTTCAACACTTCTGGGAAGGCTTTCCACAAGGTTGAAGTCAGGACTCTGGATTGTGCAGGCCAGTCAAGTTCTTCTACACCAAACTCACTCATCCATGTCTTTATTGACCTGCTTTGTGCGCTGGTGTGCGGTCATGTTGGAACAGGAAGATAGATTCAACTAAAGAAATGGGAATTAATTGTCTATTTTTGTGATAGGCTGCTAGTAACAAAGCGCCCAAGACTTTTACAGTGCCATTATGCTGGAGCTTTCAGTGGGATCTCAGAGTCTTCATGACGAATATAATAAAAGCTGATGACTGAATTTTAAGGTTATGTTAACATCAACTTTAGTTCTTTGAAAAATTCAAAGTGAAATCTGTTTCCCCTGCTACACACACAAATCTATTATTAATATGTGTCCTTACACTTGCATTTTCTTGTGCCTCCAAGTTCATTTTATGTCTGTATCATTTCAAATAGCCACTGAACACAGACAGAGAGTCATTTATGTGCTTTGCACATTATTCATTTGACATCAACTAAATCCAAACATTTTAAAGCAAGTCGGTCGGTTCATATCCCGTGGATTTAGGATTCTTAAAACTTTCTTCAGCAGCACTTAAATTGTGTTAGCATTTGTGTCCACTGAGGAAATAAACATCTCAATTGTTATAAATCTGTAATCCAAAAAGGCCACGTGTGGACACTGGTGGATGACACTTCCTCGAGTGGTTTTGATCAGCAGGATGCTTTTTATACAGCACAAGATGAATAGCACGCGTGCTTTGCTTTGTACCCTCCTATTTTGGATGTTTTTTCTGTGAGCTGGCTCCAAAATAGAAATGGCCACCTGTGTCTGAGTGGATGAACTGTAGCTGCTCTGTCTGTTGTTTTGTTCTTGATGAGAAGTGAGTTTTTCTAAAGGAGTCCATTGAATAACAGATGTCAGCAGCAGAAGACTTTTTGTGTTTAATAACAGTGCACAGTCTCAATTCGAGCAGACTTTTGGGTAACGCTTGCTCAAAAATCACACTTTTGATTGTTTCCGTTCTCAGCTTGAAGATGCAGGTTCCCTTGGTGAACTGCGAGCAACATCAGAACACACAGAGAGCCTGATGAATGAATCAGGCAAGTCATTATTGATGTAAGAAGCAGGGCTGGGAAATAATTACAACCACCGTAGCACACAATGAAAGAGCTGTGGTGGGGCATGTGTGTGTGTGTGTGTGGTATTTGTATGTCAGGAACTGTCTGTGAGTGGCGAAAGATAGTGATCCGTTCAAAATTTAAAGGTTGCTAAAGGGCGAAAACGTGCAACAGCCTTTGTGCCACTGACTCGTTTACCTCGTCTTCATGATGCTGTTGTGGCCGCAGGAGAGATTAACTTTCCCAAGATGTCACCAAACTCTTGTTCTCCTGTTTTATTTAATGTCACAGTACACACGTGTATTCACAAAACAATTTACAGCAGGACAGGGCAGCAGACACAAGACGCGAGGATCAAACACTGAATGTCAAAATGTCCTGGAGTTGAGTTTCTCCGGCAGATTCCAGCGCGCAGATTAATTAGCAGCAATAACACAAGAAAATATTAAACACATTAATCCTAATGAAACTGCAGCAAGTCCTCATTGTGGCCTGTGTGAGTAATTAAGATGCAAAGTACAAAAATCATTTTATAGGTTAACTATTCAAACATCACACAGCATTGAAAAAAAAAAACAGCCCACAGACGGATTGGACATTTGATCATTTTTAACAATGGAGATAACGCCCAGAGCCTCTTGTAGTATTTTTGCAAGTAGTTTTTCACAGAAGTGCATAATAAAGTTAAAACATTCAAATGGGTGCTGCATTAAAGGAAAAACGTGAGGCCCTGACTCCTGTAGTAAAGGGAACTGGTGGCTCTTTGATGCTGTGGGTGGTCCGCTGCTCCCACTGGATTATTCACCTTTATCCTGTGGTTGAATAAAGTTGTGCTATCTTCCAAGTTGACAGCGGCTCAAGCAAAAGGCATGGGGGGGGGGGGGGGGGAAACGAAA
>VUQJ01033324.1:0-15676 GCA_015108635.1 Andinoacara biseriatus | reverse complement strand
GCCATTTTTGTGCAGTGCAATGATGACTGCACGTGTTTCTTTAGAGATAACCATGGTTCACAGAAGAGCAACAATGATGCCAAGCACCAGCCTCTTTTTAAAGTGTCCAGTGGTGTCATTCTTACTTAATCATGACAGATTGATCTCCAGCCCTGTCCTCATCAACACTCACACCTGTGTTAATGGAGCAATCACTGAAACGATGTTAGCTGGTCCTTTTAAGGCAGGGCTGCAATGAAGTTGAAATGTGTTTTGGGGGATAAAGTTCATTTTCTAGACGAATATTGACTTTGCAATTAATTGCTGTTCAGATGATCACTCTTTATAACATTCTGGAGTATATGCAAATTGCCATTATGAAAACTGAAGCAGTGGACTTTGTAAATATTAACATTTGCATCATTCTCAAAACTTTTGGCCATGACTGTACATGTGTTTGTGCAGCTGCAGCTCTTCATGCTCCAAAAAAAACCACAGTGGTGTTTCTGTGTGTTTGTACTGGAGGCAGCAGGCTGTCGACCCGATCAGACTTTAAGAACCTGCTGCTTTTTTTTCTGCTGATTCACAGAAGGAAAACAAAGAACAATTTCTCTTTCTATGATGCCCCAAATATGTACTAAATTCAGATGAAAGACTTCTAGAAATAGCTGGAAGCAACTAGCTTCAGCTCCAGCATTTTGTCAAAGTTTGGTTTACTTTAATTGCCTGAGTCTTGTTAATTTGACCCGTGACCAGTGAGGAACCAAAAAATAAAACACAGTCTAGGAATTTGGCTCCGTCTCAGGCCAGTTGCGTTATTGTTATTACAGCTTTAACCATGTAAAATTTTCTCTTCATGATCAAAATAAAGAACTTTGATTTATAAGTTTTATAGGCTTGATCCTGGTCTCTCCTGACTAGATCACAGCTCTGATAGTGTAACAATGCCAGTTCTTTGTTAATAGCATTTACAGTTAAGCTCTGTCTTTATCTGTTATTTTCACATTTATTTATGTAGAATTCCACAAATTTATTTGTTTATTTAATTTACCTGATGTTTTTGGATAACTCCGGTTGGTGTTCAGAGCCTTTCATTTGTTACTGCCTTCTGTACCGGTACGTTTGGTTTTCTGGGGCAACTCCATTATAAGGAGCACTTTCGCGTTTCACCGTCCCCCTTCTCCTGTGGCATTCAGTGGGAACGGTGAGTGAAAGTTTAGTAATCGTAAACCAACTGTGATAGACAATAATGCCTTTGTGTGTTTGGTTTGTGTAGGGGCTTAAAGTGATCATTGCTAACCGGATTGTAATGTTTTGTTACTGTTTCGTCAGCAAATAAATGGAGATTCCCACCAAAACATGTCGGTGGTCCGATCACCATTACCCAACACAACCCAGAGAAAGAAAGAAGAAGCCACCGGTTACACTAGGTCATGTGTTCAGATGTGGGGACAAATTCTCACTTTGGTGGGTTTTGTTGTGGTTGTTGTTTTGTTTTTTTTTCTGTCTCTGAATGATTTTTTTCATCTTAACAATAATGTGTTTCATGTTTGATATTCATGTTTGAATATCATCATTAATGCAATTCTTGATACTTTCATTGTTTTTTTCCTTCAGTTTGCTTTAAATGAGTATTTGGTTCTTAATTAAAAGAGACGTTTGTGTTTGCTCAAAGGTTTAAAAATCATTTTTTTGGCCTTTTTGTCTTTGTTGTACAGTGAACGATGAAGACCCACAGTACAGTGGGAAACACAGAGGAAAGGGTAACAGGTCAGATGCGAGCGCCATGGCCATGCGGCATACATGGTCGCCTGCTCAACCACTGAGCCACCCCAGCACCTGCTGTCTGTAATAGAAAATTACAAAACTTAGTGTTAGATATATTAAAACTGTAGCAGCCAGAGGTTTTCCAATATTTGAACAATACAAGAGATTTGCAATGTGAAGATGTTGAAAGTGGGTTCTTTAAACATGCATTCCTGCTGTCACCGTGCTGTCCTGTCAACTTGTTGGGTCGAGATTTGATGTGTAAACTTGGGATTGACATTGTGTCAGGGAAAGATGGCTTGATCATCACACGGGTGAACAGGAGACTCCAACAGACTGCTGTGTTTCCTGTTTCTGAAGAACTGGTAAAGCTTGCGCAACAACACAGACACACATCAGATTACAGGGAAGCAGACTTGTTACATGTAACATGTGCTTGAGGAAGCTGATGAGCAGTTTGAGGAAAAATGGTAGAGAGAGAGGCAAAACACTGAAAGGGTACGATTAGACGGTGTGTTTTGGACAAAAGAGCTAAAAACAGCAGCTGAAAGTTCAAGATTAGGCAGCCAAAACCCTCCCTTAGTTATGCTGCTATAGGCCTAGGCTGCTGGGTGGGTTCCCATGATGCACTGAGTGTTTTTTCTCATTCACCTCTTTTCATTCTGTTTATACTTCACTCTGCATTTAATCATTAGTTATTATTAATCTCTGTGTCTCTTCCACAGCATGTCCCCTCTCTCTCCCCTCAGCCCCAACCGGTCGTAGCAGATGACTGCCCCTCCCTGAACCTGGTTCTGCTGGAGGTTTCTTCCTGTTAAAAGGGAGTTTTTCCTTCCCACTGTCGCTTGCTCATATGGGGTCGTTTTGACTGTTGTGTTTTCTCTGTAGATATTGTAGGATCTTTACCTTACAATATAAACCACCTTTAGGCCACTGTTGTGATTTGGCGCTATGTAAATGAATCAAATTGAGATCATATTGAAGTAGAGGTGGGACAATTTGTGTACAAAGACACAAACAACTCAGTACTTCATGTCAAAGTCATTCTGGAAGCAAGTGTTGCAACTTAAAATATGAACAAAACACTCAAAACCCACACTACGTGCTGAGACATCAGAAAGGTTCTCGAAATTCTGACGTTAGTCACACTCATAGAAGCTGAAGCCTTAACAGTATTTCCTGAAAAATCCCCTGTCTGATCATTTCTTAATCACATTTAAATTAACAATAAAATCTATCATTTTATTTTTCATTTTATTTTAACTTTGTGTCTCTACAGTATGTGTTCTAAATCTTTACAAATCTTTACATATATAAGTTTTTAAGCTTTGAAGTTAACTGAACATTTTGTACATTAGAAGAAAAAGTTTAAAAACAAAACAAAACACTGGCACATTAAAAGCTTTATATTTTTTTGCATTAAGAGGAAGAAACAAAGATGTGTTTAAAGTCACAATCATAACATGAGTTTGTGTGGTATAAAATCCTCATTCAAATACAGACGGAATCATTTGCGTTGCTACATCTGTGTGAGTGTACAGTAGATTTGGTCCAGGTCCCTGCTAGCTGGATCAAGGCTCTGATAGATTGAGCTGTCTGGTGTGGAGACTGGAGAACAATCGTCACGAAGTGCAATCTGGGGGAGAAGACAGATTTGATAAAACAGTGACATTACACCTGAAACACCAAAGCAGCACTGACAGGTTAAAGCAAACGCTGAGGATATGCAGCAGCTTTGAGTGTGGAAGTTGCCTGTTGCCATCTTGAATCTTCAAGACCGTCTCCTCCACCTTCACAGGCAGTCAAGGAGGAGGGGGGATCATTAGCAAAAGCGAGTCAGGACTTGTTGCTACCTTGCTGAGCATCTTCCTGATGAACGGCAGATACATTGCACAGAAAACTGATGATTTCGCTGCCAACAGCTATATCCCCAACACTGCAGAACAGAGGAAGGAGGGCTGTGCATATTTGCACACAATGACTGGTGGGCCACAATCATGCTTTTAGTACAACACCACTCTGAACCAATTTTTTGCCCGATTTGAGGTTAATAGGTCTGCAACAGATGTGCTCTGCACTGAAAAATCTGGAGTACAGTGGGGTCTATGTGAGGATGCTCTTCATCAATTACAGTTCTGCATTCACTACCATCCTCCTCACATTCTCACCAACTGCTCCACCTGGGCCTCACCACCACCATCTGCATCTCGGTGAAAGATCTTCTCACTAACCGATCATAAAGCGTTAGACTCAGCCGGGGCGTGGTGGCCAATGGGAGGTTCGGAAGGCTTCCCAAATGGACTCAGAGGGCAGTGGAGGCCGGTGCAGCACTGCATAACTTTTTGCAACCAATTTCACAGAGTAAGAGGTAATAAGCTCCAGCAAACTCATAGGGAAAAGCATAAGGAACACTTGTTTTTCCTGAGTGACTTTCCAGTGGCTCAACCAGTTTCTGTCTGTGTGACTGACACTTATAGAAGAAACAGTAAAGTAAAAGCAAAAAATTAAAAATTAAACCTGAAAACATCAAGCCAGTGGATACATTACTGTTAATACTACAAACAAAGCAATGATGTTTTTATGACATTTTCTTGTGAACATTAATGTCAATAATAGCTAAATCTGCTCTGATCTGAAAACTTGATAAAAATGATGTTTCTTGCTAATTTTGTCAACTTTATATATTCAGTGTGACAACTCAGTAATGCACATTAATTTGTATTTAAAAACTGTGCGTGTGTTTTAAATTATTATAATTTTACTTTTTGCAAAGTAGCACAAAGAGTAAACTTACTTTATAAAGCTTGCAAAATCTTAGCTTGTGCAAGCTATATTTATTTCCTTTCTTTAACCATACAGTAATAGGATCTTAAAGGGTGAGGATAAACCAAGATGGCTAACCTCAGTCTGGTTGTGGTCTGGGCTTCTTCTCTTGTTCAGACCTATAGAAAATACATCACAGTCAGATATAACCACTTCACTGGTACATGGAGAACAGCAAAAACATCACTTCCTGTGAGGTCACCCAGCTATTTTAATATTTGAATTAGTTATTTTTAACAGTTCAGATAAGGCTGAAAGGTAGCATACCATCAGAGTCCTCTGTCTTCTTTTTACACATGAGAACCAGAACAAAAGGCAACAGCAAAATGAACAACGCCTCTTTTTTAAACACAGCCAATCCTAATAAAAGACAAGAAGAGAGAAGACAGAATAGGATGAAAACAATATTAAAGGCATGAACAAGTTAAAAAAAAAAGGCCACAATAACATTATAGGAAAGAAAGGACCTGAAAAGAGAAACCTGAACCTGAGACTAACATGTGGTATAATGAAGGTGAAGATGATGAACAGACTAAATACTGAATGATAATGTCGTGTGAAACAGTCAGTGATGAATTAAACTTTCTTTCGTTTGTTTTTTAGTACAAACTCACCTTCTGTGACAACAATCTCAAATTCACAGTCGGACTCCAGACGCCCGGTTCTGTTCGAAGAACATCTGTACAGTCCCGAGTCAGACTTTTGCAGCTGTGTGATGCTCACATGCAGGACATCTTCATAGCGAATGCTGTATCGGCCACTCTGAGCCGCGTCATCAGTTGTTTCAATGAGAATGTTTCCTTTTTCACATTTTTCCTTACAGAAGAACCTCGTGTGTCCAATGGAAGAAAATTTGCATTCAACAATGACAGATCCTCCTTCTGTTGCTGTACGAATGAGAATACCAGCGTTTCCATCCGGCAGTGCTGTTGGAGAGTCAATAGTTACCATCTTCCTGTTCCTGAACAAGGTTGTTTCTTCACAGCTTTTACAGTTTGATTTCATTGTTCAGAACATTTTAAAACATCAAGTTTTACTAAAAAAGTTTAAAACGTACTGTTTGTAAAGATACTCGCAGCCTATAGAGTTACACTGAGGTCACCCAGATTGTGTCAGTAAAGGTCAGGGATGAGCTGCGTCCGCACCTTTTTGTCAACAAGTTGTTTAGTGGTGAAATGCTGTTCTTAGAGTTTCAGTGTAGATACAATAAAATGCTTCAGAACTTGAATGAACTTGTACTTTGTAAAGGATTTTCCAAACTGCAGTCTAAAAACACTGCCAAGCCTCCATAATGTGACAAGTTTAAGTTGAGTGAGTTCCTGTTTTACGAGCTCAAACGTACGTCAGCTGGAGTCAGGCTGAAGCAGCATCATTACTATGAAGCACTTTGTGACTGCGTGTTTTTAAAAAGTTGCTACAAACATAAACTTAAAAGAAAGAATCTAAACTTGATTAAACAGGTACAAAAACTAACTGGTCAAAGTCTAAATAAGTGAGGTAAATAAAGAAAAACACATTAGAAAGAAGTACTCACTGATGAAGATGAGAAAGATCAAAGTTTGGCACGCCTTCATATTGAGAAGCTGACAGTGAAGTTTTTACTGCAGTGCACCTTATTTTTCTTTGAAACACAGGCTTTGTTTCATTTCCCAGCAAATCACTCCACATAATAAGGACCTATAACATCCTCTGTGATGAGAAAGACTTTAATCCCTTGAGCAGCTTCTTCACGTCCTCCAGGAACTGGTGCATCAGTCAGACATTAAACACCACTGCAGAAACCAGGAAGCTCGAGCTAAAGATTCTTGAGAAAGTTACTTTTACATTTTGAGTCACTGTTGCAAAAATAACTCCCCAGGAAAAAACATCATACCGCTCTCATATAAGACTGAGCTAAATTTAACTCATAAATGCTACTTACTTGAACTCCCCTGAGTTAGTTACTTTATTTTAAAAAAACTTATAACTAGATAACAAGAACAGCTGTTAAAAAACCAGCAGATTATGTGTAAATACCCTCAAACCTTTACAAGAATCTGGGGATACATTTATGTTGGCAACAGACATAAAGTCCCTAAATGGGTTTGTCCTAAAACAAATAGCTGTGGGTGAGTCATCCTCCAGAACAAAAATGTCAACGAGAGAAGAGAGGAGTGCAGAGGCGAAGCTTCGTCAGCAAACTTAACATCTGAGCTCACCTCTGAGGCAGCTTCTGGGAATGAAAACCTGAGTTAATCACAAAGTCACCACTGAAAATCACATTCAGACTGAAGCATGTGCAATAAATAACAAGTTCACTTTCTAAGTCAAAACAGCTGCACTCAAATGATCTTCAATGCCTTTCTGGGATCAACGATTCCCAAAGTGTGCCCCCCCCCCCATCCCAGGTGTGTCATGAAGGTAATGCAGGTAGAAAACAAGAGGTCATCTATAATAAATATAAATTCAGTGGCCACTTTATTGGGTACATAGACACTCTTCTGCGTGCCTTGTTTGCAAACAGTAGTTGTCTGAGTTACTGTTGCCTCAGTTCTAAGCAGTGTGACTGATCTCTAATCTCCGGCATTAAAATATGAGTTTCACACAGAGGACTGATCCTCACTGGGCAGTTTTCTGTCTTTTGGTCCGTTCCCTGAAAACCCGGAAAAATGACCGAAATATTCAGACCAATCCATCAACATCCATGCTGCATTCACTGTCACTTAAATCAACTTTATTCTCCTTTTTGATGCTCACTTTGAACTTCATCAGGTCGTCTTCACTATGTCTTCATGCTGCTAGTGAATGTTTGTTTTTTTCAATTCGGCCAACTGAAATTCTTGATTCTTATATGATTTTAAAAATTAAAATGGGGATACAGTGTAATTTAGAAAGTTTCACCTTTCAAACTGTCATGCGACTTGATTATGCAATAAGAGGCAGTTTTATAGGCTCCAACAGTAATAATTTTGTTTAATTCTATGGGCTAACATAAAAAACATCAAAAATAATAAATAATAGAGCAAAGCCACATTTTTTAAACATTACTTAATGTTATTCTCAATTTTCTGACTTTTTTTTTTAATTACTTATCATTTGTTGACAAGCACGCAGCTTGGAAAGCAAAGCATTGGATGGAGAAGCAAACTCAACAAATACATTGTTAGAGATCAAAATGAGACAATAAAAATCAGAGTTGTTAATAAATGTTACAGACTGCATTTCAGACTCCACCGTCAGTCAGAAGTTTGGGAATGAGCGTCGCACACCGCCATTTGTTAGCTTCCACAAAGAACTTTTGGTTTAGATGTTTCCTAAACTAGCTCGTTTCCTGTAACAGTCCCGAGAGATGCTCAGTTTAAAACTGAGTGCTGCTGCATCATCTCCAGGTAGTCGGGCTCTCTACACTAACAAGAAAGAAGAGAACAGTTTCTCATTCAGTGTCGTCATTCATCATGTGGCTGAAATTGTTTTTAGCAACAGAAACAGTACTGGCACATTCACAGATTTATTTTTTCATTTATTTTGCAGTAAAATGAAGAATGAAGTTGTGTTTCCAGTCATACGGTCCATCATCACCGGCTTCTCTGGTTGCAACATTAAGTGATCCATCGCCTGTGCTGTGGTGAGTGTAGAGTAGGATCGGTCCTCGTCCCCGCTGGCTGCACCAAGACTGGTGGAAGTTCAGTCTTCACGTTTGTAGGTTGGAGAAGAGCGATCATAAAGAACCATCTGGGGAAATAAATAAATTAGCAGAAGCTGTAAATTGAGCAGGTTTGAGGATCACTGACAGGTGTTTTATTTATTTATTCATATTGTGTGCACTTGTTGATCCTTTGCTCTGTGGAAAGAGTGAGTCAGTTCATTATGATTCGTTTTTATTCATTTCAGTGTTAGCTGACGTCTTCTGAATTATCACGCTGTTGTATTAATGGTGGTTACCAACTCCAACACTGCAGAAGTTACACAACAAAGAACACTTTGTAAAAGCCGGTGACTCAAACAGTTTAAAGCAAACACACTAAAGCTTCTTCGTGCTCGTGTTGGCAAATGTGACCAGATTTTCTTTCCCTTTTTGTGCAAAATGATTGGCTTGGTTTTGGTTATTTTCACCATGAACATCGTTTTGGTTTTAAAGCAACCTCAGAAAAAAAAAACCCCAATGTTTTGTTCATTGGAAAAGTCTCAACAAGTCTAAACCAAAACACTGCAGATGCATCATAATCCTGAGTCTCTATTCGCAGTCTGTCAATCAAGCTTTGGTATAACATCGCATAGTGTTTAAGAGGAACATAATTCTTGCTTGTGATTAAGTATTAAAATGAGGAAATCAGTTCAAGGTAATGTTAGAATAATAAAAATGTATCACTGTGTTGAACTTTCTGTGCTCTGCGTGTATGAAAAGAGGAAGCGCCTGCCAGAAAAATGAAGTATACAGAGGCGTCGGCAGAGTGACGGAAGTCAGTCCTTAATGAGGACATCAGCTGTTAAGAGATGTGATGCTTGCTTTAAAATGAAGAGTTTTAATGATGAGTAAAAGTGAGAAACAATTATTAATCCAGAGTTCGTGATGGATAGCACCTGTAAGCAGAGCTTCCTCATTTACTTCGTGTTATTGTCTGTTTAAGCTCTTGTGTAATATCACATAGAAATTTGATGTGTTTAAACGATGGACAGTAAGATTGCCTCACTGAGCACTTCTCCTAAGCAATCTTGGTGTCGTTTCCTTGTAACTGCTCCGGCTTGCAAGTCTCTAATAAACATTGCGTTGCGTTCAGATCGTCCCTCTCCTGGTCTTTAATAAAGAAAACTAAAAGAAAATTGTCATTGGACTTTGGGAGAAAACCCACAAACACACATTGAACCTTCTTCCTGTGGGGCCTCAGAACTGTCCTACCGAACCTTTGTTTCCCCCTCTTTTAATGAATTATTCTTAAAGGTGTAGAAAGTACAGATTGGAGGATAACTCGCCATCAGAGCCAACCGCCCTCTTCTTGTAGACGAGCAGCAGAACAACAGGCAGGAGAAAAATAACCAACACAGCTGTTAAAATTACAGCCAAGAGGACTCCTGAAAGAAAGGCAGCACAAGAAGACAAAAATTAATGTTTGAAAGATACGAATAAAGGTGACAGAACAACATCTACTATATGCACTGAAAAGTGGGTGAGATAAAAATTCTGTTCATGTCCCTCAGCGGGAAGAAAAGCCGAGTAAAATGTTGAATAATGCACCTGAACTCGCAGGTGACGTTTCAGGCCGTGTGGTGGTTTCACTGAAGGCCGATGAAGGGGAGGAGCTCCATGTTTGTGGTGGCGGTGGCGTGAAAGGTGACGGGAGAAATGCTGAAAGTGAAGCAGGTCGTTCAGGCGAGTTTGGCTTTAAAGTGGTTGGAGCTGTGAACGGAGAAACAATCAGAATGACGCTTGCCGCACAAAGCGGTCTGTAATCAAAGAAAGTTCATTAATTTTCTCACAAAATAATTATAATCTCAATATGTGATAAAAACTAAATACATTTAAAATCTTCAGAGACGCGAAGAGTTTCGTGACTTTCTGTAGAAACTCACTTTCTGTGACAACAACCTCAAAATCCCAGTTTAAAGACAGACTATCTGACGGTGTTCTGTCCAGAGAGCATCTGTACCGCCCTGAGTCCGACTTTTTCAGCGGAGTGATGCTCACATACAGAACTGTGTGAATGGGAAAAAATCCTTCTATGTATTTAATACTGTATCTGCCGCTCTGGGCTGCATCTTCAGTTGTTTCAAGGAGAACGTTTCCTTTTTCACATTTTTCTTTGCAGAAGAGCCTCCGGCTTCCAGAGAGAGTAAAGGAACATCCGACTGTGATGCTTCCTCCTTCCATTCCAGTCCGGATAGGAATTACAGCACGGAGAGAACCGATTTTTCCATCCCACAGAGCTGCTGCAAACACAAACAATCAATAGTTATTACTGTTTTAATGCTTAAAGATTTTTTTTTGTTATCAATGGAGGACATGCACATTTGGCTTATTGGCACTGGGATTTTCTCCAAATTGGACCGGGAGATACCTGGCTTGTCTTTACATTTCAGGAAGTCTGGGCAGATGTTGGGACTTGGTCAGGCTGCTTATGACGGGAATGCAGAAAGGTACAGACTCCAACTCAGAGCTGATTCGGAGGGATTAGATGTTGGAGAGGTACCTGTTTCTGCACAGCAGACGAACCAACCAATAAGATTTGGATGATTGGATTTTTTGCCACGGAGATGTGCCAGAAAGCCTGAAGGCTGTCAACAAATTAATCAGTACAGCCTGCACTAAAACAAGTTGTAGAATCAGAAATTTGGCATATGTGTATGTATGCAAAGTATGAGATGATTTTTTTTTCTTCACTCATCCCTTTATGTTTTCTCTGTGAGGCGGCAATTGCTGCAGAGCACGTGTCTCCCCAAGTATGGGTTGATTTCATTGTCTCGATGAGTGTTCTAGAACCTAATTTTCCTTGATGGGACCTTCCCCAACGGATCAATAATGTTTAATCTAATCTAATCTAATCTAATCTAATCTAATCTGATCTAATCTAATCTAATCTAATCTAATCTAATCTAGCATTGCTTTGATTTTCAAAATGATTTTGTTCACAAATATTCTGCATAAAACAAGAGTTTCAAAATGAATGACAGCAGAAGTCATACAACAATTTTTGGATACATCAGTTCTGGCTTCATTGTTGTTTTGTGATTCGATCCAGTGGGTCAGCAAAATAAATGTAAAGGAACAAGCAGCTCAAAGTAAATCTGCACGCAGTGACCTTACCGACCTGATATGCAGTAAGTTTTCATGTAACCTGTGATTCACCAGATGGCAGAACCACTTTAGCAGCAATACCTTGAAATAATTGTGGTCTTCATGACTTTTGACTACTCTTCTTTACAATGTTGCTTCAGTTTATTGATCTTATTGCACGGTAACCTGGATTACTCGGCCTACATGATTACTGAATGTGTTATATGGATAGCTGTTTTTATTATTATTTTAGCCAACTTCATAAAAAAATACAATTTGCAGCAAAAAGGAGATGAAGACTTATGAAATCTCGTGTTTCAGAGTGTACTGTTTCAGTAACTGCACTTAAAAGAGTGCCTTTCAGTCTCAGGTGATGTTGGCTGATTAGTTTTGTCTCATCCATAAAGTGAAGCATCTGATCTGCTGATGTCATGTTGCAGGAGATGTTTAGATAAGATTGCTTTATCGTATTCACAGCAAAAGACGGAAGCACTCAAGAGACGCCTGAAGCGATTTCAGACAAGCTGCTCACTGTTCGTGTGTTTGAGCGTGAAATGAAGATTTGGATGTGCCGGAACATCATTTCAGTTTGTCAACAGTGTTTCTACCAACAGTTTACTGCTGCTCTGCTGTTCCTCCATAACTTTAATCTTAAAAAAATAATAATTCCACATCAGCTCTCCCAGGAATGTAAAACTATATTTGAAGCCGTTTATGCAGAAAAGAACGGTGCACTCTCTGTGAGCAGGTCGAAGATGGTACAAAAACCCCTCATCAACTATAAACACACACACACACACACACACACACACACACGCACACACACACACACACACACACACAAACACAACTGAAAATGTAACAAACTAAAGCTTTGAATGTACTCTCTGAGGAGGATAAAGGAGATCAAAGTGTGACAGAATTTCATTTTGAGGTTTTGATGGTTTAGCGCCAACTCCACGTCCTTCTTCACTGGAAAACCAGGAGCGTCTCACTTCCTTCGCTTCTTCATCTAAACACACTCAGCTCCACCCTCCTCCCCATCTCAGCTAAGTTAACTGACCATGACCATGTTCACTGATAGAACACAATG
The DNA here is from genome assembly GCA_015108635.1 of Andinoacara biseriatus. Classification (NCBI taxonomy): domain Eukaryota; kingdom Metazoa; phylum Chordata; class Actinopteri; order Cichliformes; family Cichlidae; genus Andinoacara; species Andinoacara biseriatus. The sequence goes on along the minus strand of VUQJ01033324.1, from coordinate 3,266 downwards.
AAAGGGTGAAAAACTGAAACCCTGCACAAAGACTCAAATACAGTCCGTATAACGATGTATCGTCAAATGATCCGGTATAATTCCTGAAGTAATTTATTCACAAATTTCAAGACTTTTGAATTTTTCTTTATTGGCAAAAAAGACATAATTATATATTATATTATACATATTTCGACGGTGGCGCGGTGGTTAGCACTGCTGCCTCACAGTTTGAATACCATCTGGAAGGCCTGGGTTCAATTCCACCTTGGCCTGGCCTCTCTCATTGTGTGGAGTTTGCATGTTCTCCCCGTGTCTGTGTCGGTTTCCTCCCACAGTCCAAAGACATACACTTACTGGGGTTAGGTTAATTGGCTAATCTAAATTGCCCATAGGTATGAATGAGAGCGTGAATGTTGTCTGTGTTTCTGTGTTGGCCCTGCGACAGGCTAGCGACCTGTCCAGGGTGTACCCCACCCTTGCCCTATGTCAGCTGGGATGGGCTCCAGCCCCCCTGCAACCCTGAAAAGGAAAACGCGGATGGATATTTCTTTAGCCTAAAACAGAACAAGGTAAACACAAAGCTACTGTAGAACTAAACTTGCCTTTGTCATTTGTAGCTGAAAATGAAAATTTAGCTAAAAGCTGATTACCTAAGGTATGTAAGAGTAGAATAGGAAGCAGAGCCTTCAGCTTCTGTGCAACCCTGCACCCAGTTTGGATTCAGGAGACAGACGCCCTCTCTATTTTTAAAATTAGGCTTAAAACTTTCCTTTATGAGCTCATAGCTAGGGCTGGATCAGGTGACCCTGAACCCTCCCTTAGTTATGCTGCTGCAGGCCCATGCTGTTGGAGGTGGGTGCACTGTTATTTCTTCACGCCCCTCTTTTCATTCTATTCATACCCAACTCTGCATGTAATCATTAGTTATTATTAATCTCTGTCTCCATCTTTTTAACCCTGTGACCCTGTCGACAGTAATCCAGCTGTCAGTCATTTTCTCTGGAACATTTTCTGAACCACTCCGTCATGGTGGAGGGGTTCTCCCAAGGCAAACTGACCCTGGGTGAGAGGCCAGACAATTAACGCTGTTCAGGATAGGGTTACTCGGGCCCCACCAGAATGCTTGAGGGAGACTTCCTGGTAGCTGGTGGGGTCGCACAAAGAGAAGACATGGGTCCGCACTCCCATAGGCCCAACCACCTACAGGAGGTACAATAGCGTCTGGGTGCAGTGTGTCGGGCAGTAGCCAAGGAAAACTGATCCCCAGCTATCAAGGCTGGCAATTGGGAGATGGAACATCACCTCTCTGGTAGGGAAGGAGCCTGTGCTTGTGATGAGAGATACTCGCTATATATAGTTGTGATCATCTTAATGCATAGCCTGGGCTGTGGACAGATTGAGACTGTGGCTACAGTGATGCAGACACTGCACCAGTCCATCTTGAAAGGAAGTAGTTGAGGTTTTTTCTGACTAGGATGCCTCCTGGGCGCCTCTTGTGTGAGGCATGTCCTACCGGGAGGAGGCCACATGGCAGACCCAAGACATGCTGGAGAGTAAATTAGTCCTATTGGTAAGCACTGCTGCAGCACCCCCAGGTGGTGCTTTTCAGTATAAACTGTGCTCTGCTGAGGGAAGAGCACACCTTTCTCCTCCCTTAATTTCATCTTGTAGCTGAAGTTATTTGAACCAAAAATATCAAGAAAAAAAAGTATTATTTGCAAATAATCTTTACATATTTTGTAGTAAAGTGAAGAAAGAGGATTTTTTTTTTCAAAGTTGTGCATTCTTCAGTATCCACTTGTGTCTGTTGTCACACAATTTAAAATCCAGATCCAAATACAGGATTATTGATACGGGGTCATTTGTGCTTTTGTGTCTCTGAGTGTAAAATAGGGTTGGTCTTGGTCCCTGCTGGCTGCATCCAGGCTCTGGTAGACTGAATCTTCCGGTGGTGAGACCAGAAGACAGTTCTCATAGAGAACAATCTGAAAAAAAAAAAAAACGAAGGATGAAAACAACCCTGTTAAATCCATTAAGAGTAATGTGCTGAAAGCTATGGAGCAAGCATGCAGTGTGGTATAAGCAACACAATACCCAGAATTCCTGGGGGCAGTGATGTCATGTGAACAGTACCATCACTATTGCTGAGCCCATGTAAGAATGTACCTATGGAGAGGTACGCTCTAAAAAAGTCAACATTGTATGTGAAAGACATCAATCCTGGGCTCATCACTTTGAGGAAGGGTACAAAACCGTGAAGCTGTCGGCCACCACAGATCTGGACCCGACAAAGGCAACTGGCATCTGTCGTACGAAGAGGGTCAGCAACGCAACGCAAGCAAAAGTCATGTCAGGTGTCATGAGCACGGCACATGTGTGTGAAATGGGGAAAAGTGCCTGCAAAGTGAAGCCATTCCAGCCAATGAAAGCAATAGAATCAGTGTTTATAGAAACAATACACCAAACTGGCACAAAGCACACAGGCTGGTCCACAAATCTGTGGACAGGAGAACTCACTATCAGGATGGATGATGATGCTAATGTGCTACCATAAACTATTCCATGACATCATCAGACCAACTGGAGCATTTTACAGGAGAATCAGAAATCACCTGAGACCAGACAGAACAGCATGATGGCAGTAACAGTGTTCCCCATTTATAAAAATAAGAGCACAGCTAAGAAGAGGGATGTGATGTAAGCACTACAACTCCAAGAATGCCCAGGGGCAGTGACATAGTGGGTATAGTGACATCACTGTTGTTATGGCCGTGGAAAAAGGTGGCAGGCTCTGTGCTGTTCATAAAAGATGCAAAACAAGATTCCTGCTCCTGACTTCACCTGGAATCATCCATCAGAAATAAGATGCAACACAACAGGCAGATTCTGTACACATTACCTGACTCTTGTCATAGTCCAAGTTTCTCCTTCTGTTCAAACCTGCTGAAAACATAGAAAAGTATTTTTTTTTAAAAATCTGAAGTATCCTTTAGATGGTTGTGAGAGGGAGGTTGGATGAGAGGTGTGTAGTACACTTAACAAAGTTTGACAGTCAATCACAGGGTTAACACACAAAGGCTTCCAAAACTTCCCTTCATTGAACTAACAGTGGTGAGTATAATAACTGAATTCATCATGAAAGGTAACTCACAAAAGTCCCTCATCTTCTTTTTGCAGATGAGAGCAACAGACAACACCAGAACCACCAGAACCACAGATACAACCACAGGCCAGAGAAACCCTGAGGAGAGACCAGAGGAGAAAGGCAAAATTAGAAATAATAA
>VUQJ01033319.1:10447-24997 GCA_015108635.1 Andinoacara biseriatus | reverse complement strand
TTTAATAAGTTTTGCTCCGCATGAAAACAGAAACATTTACAAGTCATTATGCTAAATGTTAAGCCATGCAGTGCTAGCTCACAGCGTTGCATCAGTCGCTGAGCGAAGACTCAGGAAACATTTGCTTCAAACTGACAGTTCAGTCGATGACTGACAGTCAGCTCAGTGACTCACTGATATGAACACGACTGAACCGACACATCACTCATCGGTCTTCGGTTCAGGCGTGTGTGTACAGTGATGTGCAAAAGTCTTGAGCCACCCCTCATTTCTTTATATTTTGACTTTCTTGTAATTTTTTAAAATGATCTTGAGCAAAAGGTCTTCCAGAGTTTTTCTTTGGACTTTGACTGCTTTTTCTTTCTTTTTTTGCTTGTACCTGACCAATCAAGCACAAAACAGGGTTTTGTCTACACATAACAGGCAACTTTGCAAAGAACCAAGTTTTAATTGTATCTTCAGGCATTTTGTTACTTACTACATCCTGCCACAAAAACACATCATTTGTTCCCATTTCTTTAGTTGAATCTACAAAAAAACAAACAAACAAAAACATAAAAACAGCCAAGATAACACAGTTTGACAGACTTAAAATAGTAATTTTTGTTGTTCTTTCCCAAAGAGCTGTTAGCTGACAACTTGTCATATCTCTGGATGGTGTGCAGTGTGTCCTTAAACAAATCTGAGGAAACTGGAGAAGTGGAGGAAATGAGAAGAAGTTGGAAGGCCTAAAATCAATCATATCTTCAGCTGATCCATCCTGACAGCCACCCTCCCAGGTGGCTGTCAGAAAACCACCCTGAAGGAAGGGAAACAGGGCTGGAGCTGCCAAATTACACAAGAACTGGACAGAAAAAGTACCACAGATTTATCTGGAGAGCATCTGATGAGCTGAAAATGAAGGTCCCGGACCTCAACATTATTGTACATTATTGAAATACGCCATATTTCCATGTATGTTTTCATGTGTTTTAATAAATCTCTGCACCTATTTTCCATTTTCCTTGCGAAACATAAATAGATGAGGGGTGACTTGAGACTTTTGCACTGCACATGGATTCTGTTCCTTTTTTTTTTTCACCGGAGATTTTGTACCATTTCTGCATGAATTTACAGTGAAAAGGTGCTGTGAGTCCGGACCTAGCATGGATCCAAATGCAGGACGCCTGGAGGCAAACAAAGCTGAAAATGAGACTTTTAGTGATGGAGGAAGGCTGGCTGCAAAGGAGAAATATAAAGTCCAAAAAACAGAACCAAGGACTACTCAAACATAACCCTAACCTTAGGAAACTTCACTGAAACTGAAAACTAAGAAAACAACACACTAGGAAACTCGGAGTTTACACTGGGGCAGGAGGAATAGGAACAAAAAACAGGAACGTAAGCAGACAATCTGACAAGGGACAAAAGCAGAATGAGATTCTATACACAGAGGGATGATTAGGGAGGAGGAAACAGAGACAGAGGAAGTAAACTAAAAGCAAAGAACGAGAGAGAAGAAACAAAGTAAAACAGGAAATACTGAACAGACACATAAATGAACATAACAAGAAAATAGACACGAGAGGGAGGGAACATAATCCTGGGAACGACACAGAACTAAACTAAAGCAGCAAGAACTGAGAACACAATTAAATATACTTAACAGGAATATATACAACCTCAGAATAACCCCAAAATCTCAGAATAATTAAACAACATCTCAGAGTCCAAAACTAAAACATAACAAAAGTTGTGTTTTAAGGTGTTTAAACCTGGCTCAGGTATCTGTGTTCTCCCCATTAAGTAGATATGAGCTGCTCAATATTTTTGACAATTCCTGCTTGGCCGGCCGTCATGAACCGGTTCCAACAAAGACAAACGGTTTAGACATTTATGAGGAGGAAATGGGATTTTCCTGGAAGAGACACAGAAACTCAAACATGCCGGCCTGACATGAGACACATCTGCAGATTTGCAGTTGTGTCTCGTGTCCTGGGACGTGCTGCAGTGATCTTTGTTCCACTGTTGTGACAGAACGGTGGAGGAAAGGAGGACGTTTCAAAAACAGGAAGTCGGTGAGTGTGTGAAAGCTAAATGCCCAGAATCTACCTGTAGCATGAGCCAGCCTTTTCCCTCTGAGCTCAAAGGTTACAGTGACATCGACTGTACAGAGAATTACAGCAAGACAACACAGAACTCTGTCATATTAAACTTATTTGTTTATTATCTTATCTAATGATTCCCCGCCTCTCGCCCCGTGGTAGAGGTGATAGGCTCAAAAGAGAGACAGCTCAATCTATATAGTAACTGAATGAACCATTTTAAATGCCAAAGGGGAAACCACAGGGACAATAACTAAATGTAGCACCCAAAAAGAACCCATTCACCCCGTGTGGTCACAACAGATGCCTCTGCGCTTAAACCAGCTCCGCCCTCAGCCTCCTCCTTTGCTCAAACCAGGATGCAAGCAGCTCAAAAAACAGCAAAAATGATTACTGCAGCTGCCAAAACACAGTAAACCAAATGCATGCGCCATTAATTAAAATGTTTACTGTAACTTCAGTGACTGCGCCTAATTTAAATGTGCAAATGAGATGTGAGTGAATGAATGAATAGTACCAGAACATTTCAAATCTGTGTTTGCAGACGCAGGATCACACGTGACTCAGGACATGCATTTCATTCATCACCGTGACAGAAGAAATTAAGACTTTTTTTTGGTTTGTTTTTTACACTTTTGTTTGTGTTTTTGGACTGTTGGTTGGACAAAACAAGACTTCTGAAAATGTGGCTATATTTGCTAAGCACACTTGCTTTGCTAATTCACCCATTAATTGAAGTTTTATTGACAGTGAAGACAATAATCAGCTACAAATTATAATAACTATGAATGTATGATGTTGGTACAATGTTTAAAAGTTGAACCAAAAGGGACATTTATGCTAGAATAGTTACATTTTGTTTACCTACTATCATTATTTGTTAAACTAATGTCTCAGATAAATTAAAAAACAAACAAACAAACATTTTAATGCACCATTAGCGTTTCTAAAATCACCAAAAGGGCATTCTTGTTGTTTGGCGCCCTCTACTGATCATGACACGGTATGACATGTCTGTGTCAAAACGCTTTACAAGATACACATTTTTGTATAGTTTCAATCAAATACTCCTCGTTTATAAATATGTATAACACCATTAGTCTTTGAATTTGTTTAAATGTTGAAATAAAACTGATTCTAATGCAACAATACACAGGCGCAGCTTGCTGATGGGTAGGTGCTGAAAGCAATTGAAGAACTGGGAAGTTAGATTCGGTGGCCAGCAGAGGATTTTTCCTGAAAGCGAGTTTTTACATTTTCTCTTGTCAGTGTGACAGCACTGAGCCAGTAGAAACCCCGTCCACACTGAGTGCATAACATATTGTTACATCCTCCATCCTTCTGCAATATAAAGCAAAATCAGAGCGGAAAACATTCATCAACTCTCGCAGGACTGCTCAGGAGTTGATGTGAATGTGTGCAAATGACTAAATACCTCTATTCTGCTGAAGCAGTGGGGGCAGCACTTGCTATTGTCGATCATCCAGTTCTCATTCAGACTAGTTTCCACTGTGGTCATGAGGTTGCCATATCTCCTCTCCAGCAGGCGCTTCCTCCCCTTGCTGCCACTCGTGTAGTCCTCCAAGAGAGCCTTTAAACCCTCTAAGAGACACATAGCACAGAGCATCAGGCCACATCTGCTTCCTGTTTTGAAATGCTAAGGACTGAAATGCTTTATGATTTTCTTTGAAACAGAACAATATTCACACCACTCTTACTGTGAATATCGTCAGCTTAATTATTCTTTCAGACTTTTTTCCCTTGTAGCTATAAAATGACACACACCTGTATTCTCAATGAACACAAAAACATACCCACATACTTATTGAAACAATATATCCTTGTATACCTTCGGACCGTGGCAAGTCGTGTGTTTTCAAAAAGGCTTCCAATTTTGCTTGATTTTTATTGGTTTCACACTCTTCTATTCCATGGTAGGTCTTTCTGCAGGAGACACAGAAGGCAAAGCTGCACACAGAGCAAAGTGCTGCCTTGCTGGACTTCTCCATAATAACAGCAGAACCACAGGAACTCCGAGGACAGTACACCACATCTGAGAGACACGAGCAGAAACTCTTTCATGAGCCCCCAGTGAAAATAAATGAGATTTTTAAGAATGGGACGGAGCTAAACATGTTCTTTCTTCCTGGTCTGTCACAGAAATGCAATAAATTCATTCCAATCAATGTACGAAAGCACACTCAGTGTAACAGCAACAGTAAGGAAACACACCGGACATGGAGTCCAGAGTGGTCTGTAGCAGGAGACAGTCGTAGCGGCTGAACAGCTCCTCCCCTACCAGACTCTGCACCTACCAAACAGAAGAGAAGGAGAGGGCAGTGACACACAAAGGGAGGCAGACGTAAGCCGATCCAAATACAGAAAGAGAAAGGAAGGGGGGGGGGGGCAGAAGAGACAAAGCACAAGTAATGGTAGAACCCCCACCCTCCACGACCATGCCTTACAGGGGCCAGTATGCATGTTGAAGGATGTGTCAGTTCTTCAAACAAATGCAGAGGACAGATGAGAGAGGACGCTTGTGGGAGGAGCTATGGTTGAGGGTGCACAGGTGCATCCTTTGTTTTTTGCTCTTTTACCTTCAGTGTGTAAAAGAGGTGTGGAGCCCAGCTGGAATATACAAACCATGGCAGAAGGAGGACTTTAAGTGACGTCACTCCATTCATCCAACAGCTCTTTTTAGCAGCTTAGAAAATGTGTTGCAGTATTAGATAAGAAATATCAGACACTACTACAGTTGTTGAAAGAATTCTGCAGAGTCAACCACCTGCAGAATAAAATAATCAAAAACAGACAGCTGAAGGCTGTACCTGTGCAGGTGTAGGAGCCCCAGCGCAGTCTGCCTGAGGACAGGTGACACCCCGGACGTTCCCCTCTGCAATCTGAACCTTACAGAACTCACTGAGACAGGCCCGGCAGAAGATGTGGCCACACCTGGACAGCTGCAGGCACTCCGACCCGAGCCGGCCCATAAAACAAACCCCACAGTCAAAGACGGTGGTGGCAAACACTTTCTTTTTCTGACCTGCATCATAGATCAAAATCTGCGACATGAGAGTCTGTGAGGGAGTTAAAATGAGACCAGAGAGGGTTTGCTCTCTGGGGTGGACCGGCAGAGAAGCAGCTCCCAGTTCACCTGGATCCTGTTGGTCTGAGGAAGTAGAGGGAAGCAACACTGAGAGTGAAACACAAGAATCGGATTTCTCTGCAGCTGAAGAGAGATCATCCTGGGAATCAGCCTTAAACGCTGAGGTTTGGAGGGCTGTCACATCTGGAGTGTGTGCAGTTTGATTTTGGGGTGTAGCCTCTGGAGAAAGAGGTTTTTGATCATCTGAGGTTAGACCACTCTGGCTCTGCTGACAGTTCAGATTATTTTGGTCATCTGTGCAGGAGTCTAAAGCCAAAGCTGCTGTGCTGCTCCCATCAGAAGGATTCTCCTGAATTTCCAAGGATGGCACAGAGAGGTCTGCTTCTGAATTTGGAGTGAGCTGATTATTCTTTGGTTCTGAGGGTTCAGCATCTTGTTTGTCCTGGTTATAAAGCAGGGTGCTGCGTTCACCAGGAGGAAGCTCCAGCCTACTGCGGATGTTCAGGAAGTTCAGAGCATCTTCTCTGAGAAACTGCACCCAGGAGAACAGCACCACAGCGCCCCCAGTGGCCTCGTAGAGAACACTGAGCTGAGCACCCAGCGCAGCCAACTGTGGAGGAAAAAAAAGGGATAAAATATATTGATGTCTTTGCTGAGCCTCTGCACTGTCCTGTGAATCTCTCACACACTGACAGGCTGCACATGTGGCCAACAATGATTTAACTGAGTCACTTTGCTCTGCTGAGTACCTGTGTGTGAGTCAGCCAGCTGCAGGTGAGGGTGAAGGAGGGAGGGGAGGAGGACGGGTAGTCCTCAGGAAGTTCAAAGGTCAGAAGCAGAGGTGGGAGGAAAGAAATATCATACTGCCTCAGACTTTCACCTTAGGAAGAAAAACAAGAGATGACCAAAGTATATTTTTAAGAGCAGGCTGTAAAGCATTGCATGTCTAATCCATAGCGTTATATATATCCTATCAAAACATTCTCATTATTCTTTAATTGGATGTAATTTAAAGGGCCTATGAATCACCTTCCCTGAGAGCCACACTGAAGTCGGCAGGAAGCTCAACACACACTCGGATTTCTCCGGCATTCTCGGACTCATCCCGAACAAACTCGTCCGCATCAAAGATACTCTGGAGGGCGAGCAGCTCGTCTTCCTGCTCCTCCGAGTCCGCAGTCATACCTCCACCTCTTCTGTCAGTAACTTCTCCGGTTTCCTCCGGAGGCTCGGGGTTACTCCAGCCTGTTCCTGGTCCGTCCCTCTGCTGACTCACCGGTGCATGATGTAAGGAACAATACAGAGCAGCAACCTCACCCTACTGTAGACCTACTGCCAATGCAAAACAGGTCAAACAGGCAACTCACCGAGTGCTTATAGCCTTTCTTTGCGCAACTAATCCATATTATGATGTTACTGTGCATGATGTAAGGAACAAGGTCCAGGCAGCAAGCGCAGCCTGATAAACGTCCCATTCACCGTGTTTTATTACTTATTAATAGGCCATTGTGATGTGATGCATGTCTAGATGATGCATCCAAACAGGAATGAGTCAGTTATTTGAAGTTAAGTCGATTTTATTTATATGGCACATTTATTACACATTTATTACTGATTTTTTGTAGCATTAACGCAGCGCACTATTTGATTCTATTATCCAACTCACTTTTCCTTTACTACACTTTACTGGGAAATATTTACTCAACTGTACTATTTGACAGGAAGTTATTTTTCAGATTAAGACTTGACAAAGTACAACGCATTACTGTGACCCCCTTCCCCTTTAATTTACTCAGAGGGCTTCATACAAAGTATGTGAGGCATGAAGAGGTGAATTTATTCAATATTTCACATACAACAATTAGGGGGAAAAAAAACAACTTCAGAGTCTGAATTTGTTTGTAAAAGCCACAAAATGCAGCGAAAGCTCTGAAAAGAACCTGATACTGGTTTTCATAATTTAGCCTTTCCATTCAAAGATCAGCCTGAGAATATCATGGGAACGGGAATAAACGACCACAGGGTCAGTCGGAATATTAACTTTGATAAAATCTAGTGCTGGTTTCCATGTGATTCACTCATTATTTCTGTGGCAGTAACACTGTTAATATGTCTGTCCATTCCCATCACAAGCAAGAAGGGGCTCAGAGCCAATTCCTGATGTAATCCCACCTCCACCTTGAACCCATCTGTCACTCCTACTGCACACCTCAGCTTTACAGCATGTCCACTGTAGTGGACAACAGGACGATATTCATAGAAAACAAACAGAACAAAACAACTGAACAATTTGACTAATTATAGTCATTAACCAACGATACAAAATAAAAACAGAAAACATTCCACAGGGCAACAGAATGTGTGAGATCTGATTCTAGGTGGATTTTGCACCCTCTATCAGTCAGGACGTGGATACTTCACTCCGGCTTCCAGCTTATCCATAAAACAGCTGTGCTGGTGTGAAGTCGCTGACAGTTCGATTGGAACCCGTACTCTGGATGGGAGGAGAGTACCCAAAAATGCATACGCCTACAACCCAATAGTCTTGGAGGTCATTCAGCCTGGGCTTTGACAAGGGTCTGCCGAAGACCCCGGAGTTAATGCAGACAAAAAGCTGGTCTGTCTTCCTAAAAGTCTCTCTGCAGTTGATTACACACTGTCAAGATCCGGCCGGGGCACAGAGGAGGCTGGAGCAGATCTACCTCCTGGTCTAAGCCACTAGTGACCATAGCTCGTCAGACTGGGATAACCCACGATTATTCTGGCAAAAACCTGCAGCAATCCCTGTGAACTCACAAGAGCATGGAGTGCGCCAACATTCCTGGCAGATGTTATGGCAGGAAAGCTGTTTCAAATCAGCATCCTTAAGTGAATCAAAGGGGGGATGCTGAAGAGCATCAAGGACTATGTGGTTCCATGGGGGAAACTGAGGATCCACACTGGGTACCTTTAAGAAGCTGAGATCAGAGAGAATTCATCCCTCCTGAATGCTGAGTGGCCAACATGAACTGGCTGAATCGCTGCCACCACGCCACACACAGTAACTGCAGGTTTGCCTACCTCCAGCTGGGACTGCAGAAAATGCCAGGATGGCCTTGCTGTGGCCTCAGAGGGTCGATGTGGTGGACTGTACACCAGGAGGTGAACGTGCAGAACGAGTAGGCAACCCTCTCGGCCTCAGTCCTGTTGCTTACAAGGATTAGGAATCAAAGTACAAACAATTGGCATTTATTCAAAGAGCGTTTAATTCAACTGCCTTTAAAATGGAAAGTACACTTAATGAAATCCTTACAAAGAAAAATCACATATGATAACCATGAAGAAAATAAAAATAAGTAGCAATATTTAATTTAGTTCCCATTTTTCCATAAAATGTGCTTCCTGCAGATTGGGAACAAAATAAAAGTTCCAGCCTGTCACATGACACATCCTCAGAAAGCCCAGGATGTCCTCTTTAGAGTTCAACAGGATTTAATTGAGTTTCTTTAAAAACTCAGTAGATGTGCATGAAAACGTGGAGTCCACTACAGAAGGCAAAAGTTGATGTGCCAGGTCACCTCACATTACACCGACTTTCTAATGAGCCATTCAGCTGATGCAAACACCTGTTGTGCTGTACAATTTCACAGCTTATCCAGAATTTTAGGAAATCTCCCTTTTGTTTTATGCATTTTTACTAGTCATAGTTTTAACTCCATCCACAGTCCATAAATAAGGCAAAATTAACTCTCAAGACTTGAACCACTTCATCCATTTATTAGTCAGTTGTTCAAGGAAAACGTAAATACTCAGTGTTAAAAATACGCTTCAAAAGCCAGTAAGCGTTTACAGACAGAAGTGAAAAAGTCATAATGCGACAGCAGGGGCTCAGTGCTTACATACACTATATACACCAGCAATTCTCTTTCTCCAGGTTTCTTAGAAGAATTTCAAATTGTAACATTTTTTTTATATGACAAACAGTCAGGTTAGATCATCTTAACACAAAATTCTGTTTGCAGAATGAGGTCAATTAGCTTTTAATATTATCTATATATTCAAATCACAGATCATATACTGAGCTCCTCGCAGCTCCCACTACAAACATGGAGTTGGTTTGAATGGATATTAAAATGACTACAAAGGAAATTCCCTTCAGATTTCCACTGAGGAAGCTGAGCTGAGTGTTATGGGATGCAGAGAAACAGGGGGACTCCGGGGAAACGTTGGGTGGGCAAACTTCTCAAATGTTGCGCTCGTCCTCCATTGTAAAGTTTTCCATGGGGCCTTTGCTCAGAGCCTTGATGTCATCCAGGAGAACGGTGGGAGTCAAAATGTGGGAAGACCCTGGATAGGATAAATTGCAAATAGGTCCCAATTTACATAAAATATGTCATAAAATGTGACCTACTGGCTCCAGTAGGGGGCGTAAAACAGCTGGAAATAACAACATATAGTTTGGTAAGTGTAATTTTGTCCCTTCTGCAAACTAACATTTTCCAAGCATTTTGACTTCCTGAAAGCTTGCCTGCTATGACGCGACGCTCTTCTCGCACTAATGCTTACCTATGATGACCTCGCAGGATTTCACTGCCTTGGTGACCTCGTAGGCGCAGCGCATCTCAGAGTAGCTGATTCCTCCGATGACAAAGACGATGAGACGCGAGCCGGTCCGGCGGTCCTCCTGAGTGCTGGCTCTGTGCTTCTGCCGTACACTGTGGAGCACAGGAAGGCATCCGAACTATTAACTGACAGAGAGCTTAGAGGAAAACGCAGATGAAACGGGAAAATCCTCCACACAAGAAAAACAGTAAGAGGGTGTGGATAGATTAACCCGTTAAATCCAAGAGGCAAGAATTTTCTGGCAATTATTTTATGGTTCAGCCTTAACAGGGTTAAAAAAAAAAATAAGACTGTGGTAGCACAACCTACTAACAGCAGTCTTCCTCTCCTCATTTGTCTGTTAAAAGAGGTTGTGTGTGTAAAACACATACTTAACATTGCTAAACTCTATATTCTGCAGGTAGAAATAAAAAGCCAGGTGCCACTTTTGTATAATTAGTAACAAAGAGAAATCTACCCAGAAAACAGTACACTCTTCATGCAACTTTGTTAACAGAACCAAGCTTTAAAAAAAGCCCGTCTGGAGCCCGTGTTAAAAACACTGCAGCCCCGTTCTAGAACGGTCACTCCCAGAAACCCACCTGACAGCCCCGGAGCCATTCCAGGCAGCAGGACACTCGGACTGGTGCGGCCAGTCTTTGGTGTCCAGTTTGTTCTCTATGGCATCCTGTTAGAAACAGATGTTTTCATTTATCCATCACTGTAACAGTCATGTGACACAGAAAAGTCGATTTCTTCTGCAAGATTTAAACTAACCTTCACTAGTTCAGGCGTCCTACCAACATTTAATTTATATACACACACACAGCCCAGTGGTCTTCTTACAGATGTTACGCAAGTGTTAGCAACAAAATATTCAGCAAGTTGTTCTTTGACCCTCATGGCCGTACTTCAGAATTCAGTTTTCTTCATATTTGAAGCAAAAATGTTACCTCATCAATGCCACAAAAACAGTCGGTTTGTAAACAACAACAAAAAGCTTTATGTCGGTAAGGACAACTTCACGCAGAGGTCGAGATAATTCACAGAAGAACGAATGCCAAATGATTTTGGTGCCGAGTGCAGGTGTGATTCTTTCACTGTGGGAAGATAACACAACTACACGGTGAATCTGATGCATGAGTAACACAGGTGACTGACTGAGAAACAAATGACTTTCAAACTTTCCTCTGTCTCAAATAGTTACGTTTCAGCTTATTAATTTTTGTATTGAACATCTTCATACTGATAACTACTTGACACTAGCAGATGTTTTTTTTTAGCTTATTTTAAGCAGGTTTTCTGCTGCCACACATCAAATCAATGTTTTCTGCTCTCAGAGGAAATATTTTAACCACATTTTACAGGAAACCAGGTGCTCAGGTGGTGAAGAGAACTGAGAAATCCTTTTTTCAGATAATAACAGGAAATGTGAGTGAAGATGAGCAGAAGAAACAAAAGAGCTCATGCTACAGATTCTTAAACTGTATTATAATCTCATTTACTCTCACACACAAACAGCCACCAGCAAACTTAACCAGCAGCACAACTTTTAACATATTTAAAATCCAGTCACAACAAATGAGTATCAGTACAGATACAAGCAGAACGATCTTCCTTAAACAACAAAGCGACACAAAATTAATGCCTTGTTGTGCCTTACACTTGTTAAAATGGAGAAAACAGAGCAACACAAACATGAGACACAGCTTATCAGATGCCCCAAACCTGATAACCTCCTTTTGTTCTGCTTCCACAGTTCATTGAAACTATGAACAATGAAATAAATCAAGTTACATAAAGTTAGATCAAGTCTGGCAAGATGCAAGTGGCAACCACGACTAGGATGAAAGATGAAGCCAGTGCAGAAGAGCCCAACGCTGCAGTTCAGCTAATGTCCGCTCGAGGCTGGCTCCAGAAGTGAGCCGGGTCCCGTGGACATAATTCCCCAAATCAGCAATTAAATTAATATGTTTACAGCCTGATGCAAAAACTGGTTTCAGCTACAGATAATTTCATTCTCTATAAACAACTTTACAGCCAAGTAACTTTGTTTACAGCTCACCCATCTCAATGCTTTGATTGACAGGTGTTGACAGAGCTAATTCCCGCCACTGAACAGGAGCCTCTTAACCCCGCGTGTGACGCCGATGCCTCGCAGAGCAGCTTCAACTGAATTGTCTAATGCATAATATGACCTGAAGAGAGCTTCAACCCATCCAAGTTTCTGCTTCAGTTTTGCTGAGTGAAAAACTAGTATTTTATTACTTAGCAATAATTAGCAGCTATATGAATCTATTCATTGTACAGTTTATGATTTATCCAGCTTGCTGACCACTCTCTAATCCAAATGTGGTTACTTACGGTTTAAAACACAAAAAAACAAGGTGGTGGCCACTCAGGCTGCGGCTTAATAATGCAGAGTCCTGTATGTGCATGAAAGTAAAGGGGATAAACAATCCAGAATACCACACGGTGATCTGCTATCACTGACCTCCATCACATCTTTTATCACAGGGGTCCATCTCGAAAGCATGTACATCTCGTCCTGGTTCCGATCCCGTCGGGTTGGTTTACGAGAGAAGAAACTGGGCTGGAAAGAAAAGTACACGAATAATCAGGAACAAGATCAAATGCTGCATAATAGGAAGAAACCCTGAGTGAAATATGGTGGGGGAAATAAAAAATGAAAACTCTGAATCAAACAACGTTTTCTCAAACTACCGATGTGATGATGGGCACACCCAGATATTTCCAGTTCTGGATAAACTCCGGTTCTCCCTCGATCTTCACATGTTCAATAAGTTTGTGTAAGTTCTCCTCTGTTGTTCCTGTTTACACACAACAAACAAACAAAAAGCAAAAACAGACAAATTAGCACTTCTACTTTTTAGCCAAAACAATTCTTCATGAGGATCTCAGCAAACACAAATTTTTTTTTGTTTCAACAAATGGATGATTTATAAAATGAAATGATTATAGAATGAAAATGTTTATTGGGAAAGATGCATATCAGTTCACAGCATGCCTTCAAGGCAAAACACTGTTAACAGAACAGAGGCGTACCGCTGAGACTGAAGATGTAGAGCAGCACAGCTCGGATCTTGTCATATTTACTGTATGGGTTTAGCAGCACGGGGAGCAGAGTCCTCATGGCATCTTTCACCTTCACCCCATCCACATCTGAACCCACTGCAAGGTCCTGCACAGAAACATCCAGCAATATTCTACATGGTTCAGCTGCCACGCTCCTCCAAATCTCTGATTAGAAGGTCACACTCGGCTGCATAACAACTCTGGAGCTCAAAGGGAGTGACTGCCACGTCTTGATAACAGAGAACAAACAGACCTGCTCAGCTTTGCAGAGTTTCTCCACGTTTTCTCCGTAATGTTTCATGCAGTCCTCAGCCAGCTGGAGATGAATCGTTTTCTAGAGTTCAGACAGAAAACGGATGCGAACAGTAAGAGTCGACCCTTCTGTTTCAATCCGTTTAACTGCTAAAAGCATTAAATGCAAACCCTTCATGATAACAGGTTGTGGAGGCACCAAACTCGACCACAACATAATGACTGTATAGCCCTGTATTAAGAGGGAAACTGATGTAAGAGTTATCTTCGTCTGAAAACCAAAAAGCAAGACACGACCCAGGTTAAATCACCAACTTGAGATGAACAGATTATCTCAAAGTGAGTTCAGTTATCGCTACAAAAGTTTTACTACATACCTCAGTCATCTGTTTACGGAATGCAGGCATCTTCTTCATCATTTGGGCCAAATTGCTAATTGTGATCTGGGTTAAAAAAATAAATAAATAAATAAAATGAAACGTTTGCTCAAGACATGCTTTTCAAAATACACTATTAAAAGATCACATAATCAGAAACTGTACCTTCCCGTCTGGCTGTTTCTTGCTAGCAGATATCTCCTTTACCATCTTGGGAATTTGCCTGTTGTAGGAAAACAACACGGTTGAGCTGAGGGCGCCAGCAACCACAGAAAGACACCGCCACCCTTCTGGTTTTCCACACTCACTCTGACACCTCGGCGATGTGCTTGTGCCTCAGCTTCACCCAGAGCATGTCGTCCTCGTTCAGCTTCGCCTGCTTCTCTGAGCCATCTCTAGACTTGTACCTGCCACAAAATGACCCAGACAACTGATTTCTAGTCTCTCGTATGAGCCCGACAGTATAGAACATCATTTATAGTACAGGGAGATCCAGCAGAGAAAGACTGTCTTACTTATAGGTGTCGTTCTTGATATCAATGAGGTCGTAGGCCATGGCCTGGTAGGTCAGCTCGTGCAGGATGGGGCTCACAGGGTCAAAACCTCTTTCCAGTATCAGCAACTGGGCCTGGGTCTTTTCCTGGTAATGGGGAACAATAAAATCAAACACTGCATTCAAATCTGTGGTCTGTTTGAAGCAAAACAGGAATATTTTATTCTGTCATGTGATACTTTGTAGGGGAAAATAATACAGCATTTTCAAGGTCCCGTTTACACCCAGGGCAAAGACCATATTGACATCGTGCTTTGTTCAGCAGACCTCTCACCTTTTTCTTGCCACTGTCATCCAGCTCGCAGTGCTGTGCCAGCTTTTTGTCCACCAGCTCTGCAAGGGTTCTGGCATTATCCATGTTGCTGTCTCTAGTTATGATATAATTTTTTTTTTTCATGAGTCAAGTTAAGGTTGAGGTCAAGGTTGCAGTGATATCAGTGTCAGGTAATCCAGCAGCTACAAAACACAAAACTGTATTTTCTGTAAATAAAAGCGACACAC
>VUQJ01033305.1:21789-33275 GCA_015108635.1 Andinoacara biseriatus | reverse complement strand
TTTTTTTTTTTTTTTGTAAAGGGGGGTTCAAGTGATGATGATGATGATGGTGATACTCCTTTCCTTCTGCTCTTCAGTTTCTCCTGTCCTCCTTTTTCACTTCATCATGTCTCTTCCTCTCTCTGCAAAAGTGTCTGCGACACCATTAGCACACCTGAAATAATAGTGCCGGTGACAAATGCTGCTGGAAGGGCTGGTTGAGAGAGACGCTGAGAGGGAAAGACAGAAAGAGGGAGAGAGTTAAGGAGGTGTGTCTGTGTGTGATAGAGCGATGAGCTCTCTATCTGCCTGTGGTGTTAATTCAGACTCTGCAGCCCTTCAGAGTAAAAGTGGAGCTGCTGACCTGGTGACCAGTTGCACAATGTGAAAATTGACTGGCAGCGTTCAGCACAGCTATTATTGCAGGAATCTTTCCTCTGTGTGTTTGTGCACTTGAATGCACATGTTTAGAGGTTTATGTACCGTGTGCATTTTCACACAGTTCTCACTGTATAGGGAAACAGCTGTTTATCACATTATATATCCATAGGTGTTGTGCAGCGTGAGTGTCAGACCCAAGCTGCTCTTGTGTCAGTTCTTGATCAGTCATTTGCAGTTATCATTAATCTGCATGCTAATATTAATGCATCGCCTACATAACAACAATTCAGAGGATAAAGCGGTAACAGTTCACTTAGTCTTGATCCCTAAATGAAGCTCTGAATAACTTTCTATATTTTAAAATTGATAATTTTACACCTCGTATCATCTAGATAGAAAAGGGTTTTAAAAAAACCCCAGCTGAGTACCAAATTTAATCTAAGGTTTGAGTACTTAAAGTTTGATTTGTTGAGTTTAAGACTTTATTCGGAAAGTATTTATGACGAGAGCTGAGGCTGAAATTTTACCTGTGACACATTCACATTTAGTGAGCAGATCTGGTTCATGAAATATAAACACTTTGAATCCAGTTTAATATAAACCAACCACACTGGAAATCAGCAATCAAAGACAACACACAAAAAGGCATCTCACACCATTACATATTTTATTAACATATTAAATTATTTACATTAACAAATGCAAGAAATATGACAAGTCATTTCTTATAGATTCAAACAATTGTGTTCCTCATTTAGCCCCAGCATTTAGACCGTAAAATACTCACAGTGCAACAAAAAGGACATGCTGAAATTTAACAGCGGATTTATGCTGCAAAAATTTTGAAACTTTTGCTTTTTATTTGAATGATCTGATCAGGAATCTTCCCGTCCTTCTGAAGCACGTGTAATTTCTAACAGCTCCGGTAGAAGGCGCAAATGATTAAGCATTAATGTGTGAGAGCCGAGAGCAGCTCAGACTAAACATGTGGGCCAAAGCGCAGGATCCAGCAGGAGTGAGTAGTCCCTGAGCTGATTTCATGGTTTGAAATTAATATTACGACTCGTTAAAATACTGTGATTATACCAAAGCCAAGTTTACACCATTACCTAAGCCAAAGTATTTACCAAGATGTTTTGCTACCTTAATTACACTGCAGATATATTGGTGTCACTCTAAAATAAAATCACCAAGCTTTCACATAAATCACACCGCAAACACCCTCACAACGATTTAAACAAACTGTAAGGTATATATTTTTTAAATGATGCACTTTCATAAATGATCAATAATTCTTAAACTATGGTGGAAAATATGTGCATAATACATTTATATGTCATACGTGCACCTTGCATCACATTATAGCTTCCTGCAGAAACTTTTTAATCGGATATCCGATGCAAAAAAAACATTATTTGCTCGTGTCCCTTTTTCTGACTGAACAGTTTTTAACTAGAGCGCCCAGCGCCCAAATACGAGCTAATGTATCCCGCTGGATGTCCTGACAGGCGATAATATATTAGGAGTTTCAGAAAATTAGATAAACTGTGAAAACTTTGCAGCAGGTCTGCCTTTGCGCCGAAGCAGTGACAGAAAGCAGAGGCTCAATGGCCTTTCTTCTTTTTTTTTCTTTTTACAGATCCCAACATGTTTAGGCGCAAAGCTGCGGAGCTGCAAAAAGTTTGACCTCAGTTTGACTCCGCAGGCTGCCAGTTGCTCCTTGTTTTTTCAAACAGCTACAGACAAGCAGTGATACAAGAGATCACAAAGAGCCAGGCAGTGATTCACATCTCTGACCCGGAGGGGTTTATTTTGTCATTGATTATGCTAAGATTCAAATTGGTGTGTGTATATATATATATATATATATATATATATATATATATATATATATATAAAAAAAAAAGTGAAGGGGAAAAAATAATCGGGATTAACTTATCATAGTGTGGAATAAACAGCTTAGTTAGAGATTTCAAGTTTGAACTGAATTAAATAATGCGCGTGTTTGTAGTGCATTAGGTCTGCAATTTCTCTTTGTGTTCACACTGCACGAGTCAGGACGCACAGGCCGTCTAATAACGCTTTCATTTGTTCCCGCAGTCAAACATGCTGTCAATTTGCATTCAGCGATTTGAAAGTAATACCTGCTGATTTTATTGAAACGACTCAAAGCATTATCGTCATCGCAAAGCGGATTAAACAGAAGTGACGGTATTTGCCCCCCTACTCTCTTTCAGGATACCAAAACGCGCTGACCCTCACGAAAGAACAACTCCGGGAGAGAAAGTGGAGCTCCAGTTTTCCTTCATGGGTGCTAATTGAAGTAGCTTAATTGCTTTATAATGCCATAATATATATACTTTTTTTAAACAGCGAACAAGCGCTAATGTGACCCCCTTTCATGTTGATTTAGCCCAACTTCTTCCCATTGCCTCGCGAAAATTCATTATAGGTGAGCTGTATTATAATCTTTTGCATTCCACTAAATCTTCAAATTTAGCTGAAAGTTGATTTGCACCAACCTCTTTAATTAATAATAACTTAGAAAAGATTTATCTGGCATTCCTACATCTATTAACTATTTGCTTTGTCGTCAAAATTAAGAAGAAAAATGTGAAAATAAGGGCTTTTACTCACCATTAAATAAATAAATCAGCAAACCGGACCAGCACAAGTCAGCAGAGTTTATTATCTGATCCTGTGTTCTGTGCGTAAGAGTCCGCGCCTCCTGGCTTCTCTGGTGTCCGTGCCTCGAAGCCTCAGCGGCCAGACTGCGGGAGGCTTTGATAGTCATTTCATGCCTGTAAAACTGTCCCATCGGATCCTAACGCTCGGGTTTTACCACAGGAATCACCGCTGAATGTGTGAAGCCGCGTTATCGTATTATGACACCGTTTCTGGCATCGGGGCAGATGATCGATGACTGGACGCACTGCACAGAAAAAAGAATGGAAACAGAAAAAAAGTTAAAGCAGGCTGTCACAGCAACACCTTAACACCTCATGAGCATAATCAGGAGATAAAATGGATCTTTTAGACACTCTCCATTCATGGGTGATGGGCTGAAAATAAATATGTCGTTGAGCATCATGTGACAAACAGCCACAAAATCTACAAATATTCTTTTGTAACTTCAAGAAGAAAAATACTTAAATGCATACTTGTCTCTTAAAACTAATCATGTCCACATTAATCCGTTTTTATATTTCTTCATGTCATGGAATATCTCATTAATATTTATGTAAAAATGGGTAATCAAAGTTCTTTTTTAATTAAAAAAAATCAGCTAAATTAAATAAGATTTGTACCTCTTTTCCTCCCGGTGAGGAATCATATATAATAAGATAAAATTGAAAATTCAAACAACTTGGTTAATTTATAACCAGACATTATCCAATGTTATCATTACTTTTCTGAAATTCCCCAAGAATCCAAGTTCCCTTTCATATATTAAAGCTCATAAATATTTGACCAAACTTTTATAATCTCTGTACGGCAAATCTTGAAACTCAAGTGAACTTTTCATTCTAAAGAGAGAAAAGTTAAATTAATAAGGACTCCGAGAGCAGAGACATTATAATAGCTTAACCGTCGTTGTGTTTGGTTTGAGAAAGTTAAGTGAAAGTGTAAGTTCATTTGGAGGGAAGTAATTAAGTTAAAGTTGTGAAATTTTGTGTGTTTGAGAGAGAGAGAGAGAGGGAGAGAGAGAGATTGGTAAAATATTTTATGCTTTTGTGAAATTACGCACTGTATAAGCTGACAGAAGCGAAAAGTGTGCGTTTTGTATCCGCGGCCGATGTTTTGTTTTGCGCCTCCTCGCCACTGTGGCCTAAAACCGATCAATCAGCTCGGGATCGATCATGTGGGGAGCCAATAGGGGGCTCCCATCTCTTTGCCTTCCTGCCATTGGACAGCCCGGGCTGACTGGAGCGACCCATTCAGCACTGCTGTGGGGGAGAAGGGTGGACGTGTACTATTATTTACACATAAAAGACGCTTTGACAACGGTTTTACTGTTTTAATTACTTATTTGAGCAGCCACTTTTCTGGTGACTACTGTCGTCAAGATCCAGACTCATTAAACTGCTTTTGCTTGGAAAGCAATTAATTTTTCAAAAATAAGTACAAACGTTCCACACAAATAACACAGCGAAAGTTGTTTTTGTTCTTTTTGTTTAGAGTGGACAGTTTGTTGCAATCATTTTATTGCATTTCCAGTCAAACACAGGAAGAAACACAGGAAGCAAGTAGATTGTGCAGAAGTCGAGCTGCAAGAGGCCGAAAACCTGCAAAACTGGATGTTTGGCTATGGTGAATAATCGTGCAGAAATGATAACAGACTCGCAGAAGCTTTAGTTAACTACAGTATTATTGGGATGAACTAGACTTATTTCAGGCTACAGCTTTTTTTTAATAATAAAATTATTAAGTTGCATCTATTCCAATCTGGCTCTTAATAACATACCTGACAGCAGCTCACATCAGACTGGAAAGTTGGTTCAATAACTCGTTTATAAACTATAAGAAGAGAAGTGGGTGCTGGACGTGTCAATTCCGAATTCACATGTTTTCCAGACTGCAGAATAAAGTCAGTTGTGAGGATGAGACGTGAAGTCGAAATATTCAGTGTTCAGTGTCGTTCCAGCTCGCAGTGTGGCTGGCTGGGCTCACAGGGTCCTCCCACCCCCCCTCCTCTCCGCACGACTTGCTGCAGCCCGGTGCGTTGTGTAAGAGACGCGACCTGTTATGGCCACCACTACTTCCGGGTTTCAGCAGTCTGGTCCAGATCCTCCGCTCCTCCTCAGCTCAACACACACATCCATTGTACACAAACGGGCAGGCGGCTCACGCATACACACGCACTCACACACATGCGGACACATACACACGCACAGCATCGATCGTGGCTCCTTTAAGAAAGCCTAAGCCAGAATTATCACCCCACCTCCTCTTGATCTCCTCTAGACGCTTTTGCATAAGAAAATCAAGCCGGGAGCCGAGAGTGATCAAAGAAAACGAGAGGAGAGCTGCTTCATTTTTTAACTGTGATTGTGACCATTAACATTTAGGTGGTGCCGATCCCGTGGAGACGCACGTCGGACCATCATTCATCCGGTACTTTTGACAAGCCCTCGCGTTTTGACTGACAGGCGGAGTGGCAAAAAGCCATGAGAGTCGCCAGTTTTGTTTGAGGGGCTTTTTTATTTTCATCTTGGTTTTGGAAAAGGAGCCCGGTGCCGCTGCCCCGAGGATAGCCGAGGACCTATTTGCCGCGCCTGGGCTAAACTTGCACAGAGAAAGCGGGAGCTGGCTTCATCGTTCCGTGGAAAAAAAGGCAAACGGGATTTTGGCTGAAATTTCTTCTCATTTATTTGGATTTTCTTTCTTTACTTCGTCTCCACCCTGGCCGCAGAGGGGATTTACCTAAAGTGAAAGGACGACCAGGGAGTGAGGAGGGTTATGGCGCAACGGGTACGTAGGGCAATCCCCCCCTAAAAAGTTTCTCCAAGTCTGCTGCGCTTGAATACTATGCTGCGCTGTAACGTGGCTTAATGACACACTTACCCACACGGACACGCACTCGCGGCGAAAGTTTCTGTCGTCTTCCTGACACACGGAGAGACAGTTTCATGTTTGGCGTCTTTTGGCACCGTATTACGCACGGCCGCACTCGTTTGTCCCACAAACCGGCCCACTGAGAGACACTGGAAGCGTGTTCATATCTCACGTCGGCTATGTTTTTTAGATTAGTTATGACAGGCCAGTTACTGGAAGCAAAATGGGGGAGGGCATGGAGGCAAAACAAATCTCCACTTTTCTCTGTCGACTGTTTCATGAAGCTTTCATATCGAGTATTTCTGAACAAAAAAATTCCATCGGTTGCTCGTCAATCGACGGCACGTCGTAAAATGCGTTTAAATATGCAAAATAAGCTTCAAGCAAGCGAGGCAGGTTTTTAATAACGAGGTGATGACAAACTCTTTGATTCACACAATCTAGGGACTTCTGTAGAGCAGCGGCTGGATCTTCACACGGATAATAAACAGCGTAAAAGCGGAGATGGTAGGGACACTGGACACATTTAGCTGGAGAATTTGGCACTGGAGCTACATCACGCTGGGGTTTGCACCTCGCTGCCTTTAGGGTCGACATGCTCAGCTTTAAGTGATAATGCATTTTACTCCTCCACCGGCACTTGTTTGTCACGTCTAAAAGAACGTCATCAATATTTCAAGCATATTTTCATGTATAAAAGAAGCAAAGCTCAAATAAGTTCTTTAATTCGACCTTGAACAAACCCGAATCAACATTTGTGAGTTGTTACAAACCAAAAACGTAAAGACCGGATTGCAATTAACTTAAAAGTGACACATGGAAATAAAAAAAAGAAAAGTTAGAATATTCAGCTCCAGTTAACAGCATATAAAAAATACAGCACGCGACTTTTTTTTTGTTGTTGTTGTTGCACTAATCATAGTGTGCTTGGTGAGTAAGAACATGCTGCACAGTTATGAGCCTTTAAAATGAGAAACGTTGCAATTAACAAGTTTAAGACATTTGTTGTTGTACACAGTGAAAACACAGGACTCCGGGTTTATGGTGTTAAAGCCCAACAACTGCCTGGTTAATGATGATAATAACTGAGCCGTGTTGCTCCAGTTTTTGTACTCCCAGTAATTTCGAACATATTGAATAATTCATGTGTTTTTCCTCTGGGCTTCAAGGGTCACT
This sequence comes from Andinoacara biseriatus, assembly GCA_015108635.1. NCBI lineage: Eukaryota > Metazoa > Chordata > Actinopteri > Cichliformes > Cichlidae > Andinoacara > Andinoacara biseriatus. The sequence continues at coordinate 26,183 of VUQJ01033305.1, read as the reverse complement.
GTGAAGGAGTTGAGAACAAAACTAGTTTGCACTTCGGAATTATCAGTGCAGTTTTCTTATTGCAGATAACTCACCTCTAAACTCAAGTCTTTAAAACTTTCCCTGATTATAAAATCAAAACACAGACATGAATTTGTCTCGCTTCTGTTTTTTGCAGTTTTTTTCTCTAATTTTAAAGAAGCTATATTTTAAAAGCCGCTTTGTAGTTGTATCTGAAAATTGAGGATTTAAAAAAAAAAAACCAGGTTATTAGTTTTGTAAAATAATAAAGTTGTTTGCCCAGCTTGGCCGAACTTTTTTTTTAGAAGAAGAAGAAGAAAAAAAGCAACATTTCAAGTGTCCCTTCTTCGACTACTCACTTTTATCGTTGCTGTTTTTACATTAAAGTTTTAATCAGTCTAATATATTCTTGTGCATGCATATTCACTGTTGACCCGGGTATTTGTTGTGTGCAGTACGAAGACCTGCCCCACTACGGGATGGACGGTGTGGGCATCCCGACCACCATGTACGGAGACCCGCACGGCGCCCGGTCCATGCAGGCGGTTCACCTCAACCACGGTCCCCAGCTGCACTCTCACCAATACCCGCACACCGCCCACACCAACACCATGCCTCCCAGCATGGGCTCCTCCGTTAACGACGCTCTCAAGAGAGATAAAGACGCTATATACGGGTAGGTGCACGCCTTCGTTCCGTGGGGAAACTCACTCTCTGGCGGGCAGGCGTGTATCCAGGCCTGGAGGGGCCAGCTGGGGTGGGCTAGTGGGTGCAAAATCAGCCTCGTACTAAAGAAAACACAGGCTCGGTGCCAGGGACAGCAATCTGTCCCGGTGAAGAGTTTAAGCCGCACTGGAGCCCAAACTGATGCAGAGGCGACGCGGGCTTCTCTTGTTCATGTATTCTGGGGATAATTTGGAGTTTCGCACTTTTAAAGACAGTAAAGTCTGTTGCGTGTTTCTGCTGTGTAATCCATATAACAGTTTTTTGTGCTTAAGGGGGCTCTCCAAATTCCTGTTGTTCAAATTCTATTTTGACTTTAATATTTTCTGAGACAAGCTCAACTTTACGGAGAGCCCTATCTCCCCCCTCCCCCATTTTCTCGCTCAGTGTCTTTTGAAGCTGTGTCGTTTATTATGAGCAAAAATAATTACCTTCTGCTTTTTAAACCATTTTAATTAATTGTATTAATTTGCAAACCTTCGGCAAATGAAAAAAAAAATCTTAAAAGAAAATCATTCATTAATTTACAGAAGTCAATTAAAATCTAAGAACTGTGTTTTCTGACTGAAGATGCCAGTTGCAGTTTTACCATCTTATGCCACAGTGGCACACCTTCAGGTAGCGCTTTGACCTCTGCATTGCCACGCTGCACATATTTATTCTAAGGACTTGAACAATAAATAATAAATGTGCGCACATTTAACCGTCGATATATCCAGAGTTTTTTTTTTCTTCGCCAGGCAAACACACGCCTGTGATGCAAACGGAGGCCTGTGCAAGAAATTGTTTGACAGACTCTGAAGCTTTTATGCTATTAGGCGAGCCTAGATTTAATCACAAAAGTCTGCCCGCTGTTTGAAGCCTTTCTCCGAGCCTCTGCATAATATAATAGCGAGGGCTGCAGCAGCAGCAGTCCCCATGGGTGAGTTGTTGAAGAGTACCATGGCTGGCTAAATCTAGCCTGGAGTAGTCTTGACCCCGGCGCTGTTCTCTCTGGTGACATTTGCTATTGTGTGTGTTCTCAGGCACCCCCTGTTCCCCTTGCTTGCACTGATTTTTGAGAAATGTGAATTAGCGACTTGCACCCCCAGAGAGCCCGGGGTGGCGGGAGGAGACGTTTGTTCATCGGAATCTTTCAATGAAGACATAGCAGTGTTTGCAAAACAGGTCAGGAAACTTTGACTCTTTTAAATCTGCATGCTCGAGCTGCGTGAGCTCGCACCTGAATGTCCAAAATGTGCAATTCTGGCTTTTGTGCGTGCACTTAATTCTGCACTGAAAGCAAGTAAAGCGACATTTACCACTCAAATAAAAGGGATTTTTTTTACAATGTTTTAATTTCATATTGTGCATCTTTTTTTTAAGAAGAAGTAATTAGTATTCCATTTAATGCTTGTATAATTTAAATTTACATTATATATTAAAAATAATCCGTATGACATTTTATATCCATATATTTTATAAAGAAATGTTTTGGCTTTTAGATTCGGGCAGAAAAACCTTTATTTTCATCGAATCCAGAATTGGATAATCTGGTAAGCTCTATATTTTTTATTATTGCACAAATGACATTTTCTGCATTTTCATACTGTATTTTTTTAATATACCAGCTGCTGTTTGGATGTGGCGGGCTTTTCATCTGTGTCAGGCAGCCACGTGGTGCTGAAAAGTTAAAGCAGGATTGCAGCTGATGTTCCTTTTTTTTTGAGCTGTTTGATATCATGATGGCCCCCGGTTCTATCTGCAGATAAAGGGCTGCTGTCAGACAGCTGTCACACACCTTTGAACTCTGCCTGGAAAGTTATTCTATTCAGTCTTTCCACTTTGTTCAGTTTGATACTTTAAATGTAATGTTGGAGTAACGCTTCCTCTCGACTTGTTGGTGACTAATAGATCTCTGACTCTGAGGCTTATTGCAGCTTCAGTCTGTACTGTACGCCTGCTCTCCATATTGCAATAACATCCAAGTTTAATATCAGTTCCACATAAAATCCATTCATATGAATATTTTCCTCATCTACAGCTACTTGCATTGAGAAAAACGCGTCTGTTTAATATCAAAAGATGTGAACAGCTCATTTTTATTGTTATTTTAATTTTTCAGATGATTCAAGCCATTCAAGTTTTACGATTTCATCTTCTGGAGCTGGAGAAGGTAATATTCTCTCGCCATTTCTGTCCAGTGTGCCACTTCAGACCTATGGGCTGTATTTGCATAAATGTATTTTTGCTAGTCGGTTATAATTAGCGTCAAAATCAATCATGGGGCCATTTCTCTTCCGCGTTTAATCACGACGCAAGCTGTTACAACTGGAACAGATATCTCTGTGCCCAGTCTCTCCCATGTTTTTAATGAAGTTTAATGCTGGCAAAAAAAAAAAAAATGCGTGCAAGGTGAAACATATAGGGGAACTTTGCGGTTTTTAAAAATGATTCTTTGTGGAGGGCAAAAGGCCCCAGGCAGCCATCTGTGGATAGGAGGAGTAGTGGGTGTAAAACTCGGATTTGTCTTCGTTTCAGATGGACCCCGATAGCCTGTAAAGTCAACTTTTAACCTAAACTTTCAGATTCTCAAATGCGATCAAAGCTGTTAAAAGTTTTAGTTTTAAAAGTTATCTCCATGTATGCACTGCTTTGCCCACAGATCTCGGAGTCTCTAACGCTTAGAGCAGACGACAGCTAAATGTTCTGTAGACGTAAACTCAGTAGCCTAAATTAAGGTTCCAGCGGTATTTTTATGCCCATGTGTTTGTCTTGTTTTTTTTTTTAAGCAGTAGAATGCGTCACATTAGCAGTGATAATGTAATAAGTTGATGAAATTAAACAGTTTACCTTAAATGTCAGTCAAGCGGGTCACCCTCCTCTAATGGCCACTACCCAGGGCACTGATGATGAATTTAACACGGGTGTTGAGTGCGTTGTAGCCTCAGAGCCCTCTTGTCACTGTCAATTTTCGACGATATCTCTATTTTGAGAAGAGTGTGGGGGAAAAGAAGTTAACTATCACACTCAGGACAGCCCCAGTGCACGGAGAGGCGAGGGAGCCTTAGCCTGAAGTGATCTTTCTTTTTTTTTTTTAATAGATGAAAGAAAATGTAAAACTTATAAGTTAATATAAATTCATAAATCTTACAGGATTTTTTTAAAAAGCATGTTTAATAATTTACTAGAAAACAACAATGTATTTTCACTGATAAGTCATAACTTCATATTACAACGGTTAAATACAGGTGCAGCGCCGTGATCTTTGCTTGTGCTACAAAACCTCTTCGGGGCACTTTTGCGCGTCGAAGCGGTGCTGTGGTTGCGCATGGCGCTGTTGTGTGATTTTGGGTGAATGTGTAAGACCCCTGCCCTTTCTCTCTTTAGGTGCACGAGCTGTGTGATAATTTCTGTCACCGGTACATCAGTTGCTTGAAAGGCAAGATGCCCATCGACTTGGTCATAGACGACAGAGAGGGCGGGTCCAAATCAGACAGCGAGGAAATCACGAGATCGGTGGCCCTTGATCAGGTACACCTCTCCATCTGCGAGTGTGCGTGGTTGTGTGTGTTCTGTCTGTTGGCCACTCAGCTATTCTGGGTCACTACTGTGCTGCGCTGCTATTTGCATATGATTAAGATGGTTTCCATTCCATCCATCGGAATGGGGGGGGGGGGGGAAAACAGAAA
>VUQJ01033303.1:2473-14526 GCA_015108635.1 Andinoacara biseriatus | reverse complement strand
TAAGAGAGAGATATATATATATATATATATATATATATATATATATATATATATATATGTATGTATGGATATATAAATATGTATATTCTTTATAGATGTATATATTTTCTTTATATTATTGTTACTCATTTTTATATTTAGGCAGCATGGTGGCACAGTGATTAGCACTGCTGCATCACAGTTAAAATACCATCTGGAAGGCCTGGGTTCTATTCCACCTTGGCCTTTCTCTCTTTCTGTGTGGAGTTTGCATGTTCTTCCCGTGTCTGCGTGGGTTTTCCCTGGGTACTCTGGTTTCCTCCCACAGTCCAAAGACATGCATGTACTGGGGTTGGGTTAATTGGCTACATTAAATTGCCCATAGGTATGAATGTGAGTATGAATGGTTGTCTGTCTTTCTGTGTTGGCTGTGCGACATGCTGGTGACTTGCCCTATGCCTCTTGCCCTATGACAGCTGGAATAGGCTCCTGTTTAAATATTTTTGACACAAATCAACTTGTTTCAATAGTTTTTTTTGTCTGGACTTTGATCGTACATGAAGCAATACATATAGTTGGATGAAATTAAAAAGAATAATATTTTTTAAGTCATCTTACACTGTTGATAGTTTTCCTGATGTCTTCTTTTCTCCATTAAAAATGCTACTTGCATCTTTGGTCATTTTTGTTTCTTATTGCTTCCCAGGGTGACCAGGGTTTCCCTGGAGAACCTGGATCTCAGGGAAAGAGGGGAGTAGGTGAGCCAGGAGAAAAGGTAAGCCAACCACACTCATCACCACAAAGCTTTTGGTCAGAAGAATGGACAACTAGACCGAGCAGGATGCAGCAGATGTTCTGAGTTGATAAAGGAGTGGTTTTCCAGGGCGAGCTAGGACCTAACCGACCTGCTGGGATACCTGGAATTCCTGGTGAAGATGGAACTGTTGGGCCTAAGGTGAGTCTGGAGTGATAAAACATGTGAAGGATTCACAGGAAGAAATCTAATTAAAGTGTTATGGCCAAAGTCATAGTAAAAAGAAAGTACACCCTCTGACATTAAAATAAAAAAAGATCCTTCTTAGCAGGTCTTGACATTTGGTAAATACAACCTCCAGAGGTGGCAAAAGTACAGACATTCTGTACTTAACTAGAAGTGCAGATACTTGTGTTAAAAAATACTCTAGTAAAAATTGAAGCACTGATTCAACTTCTTTACTCAAGGAAAATTGAAGTAAAGGCTCTGAAAAGTATTCAGATTAAGAAAGGAAAGTAGCACTTTGGAGGACGTTCCTACCATTTTTTTTGCGCAAAGCTAACTGAATATTGTGCTATATTAATGTAATAATAAAAAAATATTATTACATGAGAATACAAACTTTATTTCCATCTTAATTCTAATGAATGTACTCAGCTTGAACACTGTTATGTAGAACATGAGCAGAGTAAAAAGAGAATTTTTAAAAGATCTATTTGCTGTTATCTACATTGTAGAGGGTAACTCTGCCTCATGACTTAAACCAGCGATGTGCTGCTATTTTTTATTTTTTTATGTAAATAAGCAAATTCATTATATTTCCAAAGTGAAAGTCAGGCTGAAGGTTCACATTGAGATGTTGTCTACATGTTTATTGCTACTCTTCCCAGACTTCAGATTATTACACATATATCTGCCTGTGATATTTGTTGCACACAGTAGTAATAAACTTACCTCAGTATTGTCATATGATAACAGCCTTTCTGTTAATCATTTTATTATCGCTGAAGTGAACTTCTGTGTGATTGATTTGGTTTGTCGAATGCTGTTTATTCTATTGAATAATGTAGGGAGAGATGGGGTTGTCAGGTCTGCGAGGCTTAGAGGGCTCACCGGGGAAAGACATTCCTGGAGAAAAGGTAATCTTAACTATCTCTCTCTCGGTATTACATTGGCAGTATTCCAGAGAATATCTTGACTACTACATGTTTAACAAATGTTAAACACATATGCTTTTCCTGAATCAACACAAGGAAGAAAACCCAGGTATTTATGTAAACACTTAATCAGACTCCATTGTGGTTTTGTGAGCAGCCTGGTCTGGTCCATAAACAGAGATATGAATAACTAAAGACATTATTTAATGGTATTTATGTTTCACCACTGTCTTTTACAGGGAGACAGAGGTGACCGGGGCCCAAGAGGACTCTCAGGTTTTCCTGGCCCAGTTGGACCTGCTGGAGCTAAGGTATGTTAAATACAGGTGTCTGTACTGTACCATAATTAAGATAGCTGCCACACCAACACAGATGTAAGACAGAATAGAATAGAAAGAGAAAGAGTTTATTGTCATCAAACACAGAATATGATGAAAATGTAGCAGCTGCCACAGTTCACTGCTTTTCCTTATAAAACCTAAACAAGAAAATAAGAAAAATACTGTAAAAATAGTATGTATATGCATATCAAACAAACACAAGGACTTACAGGGGCATAAATAAATGTAACAAATATACAATATATTACACAAGTGCCAGTTATTGCACAGAGGAGAGTTATGTACCAGATATACTGAACATACTATTATACCACAGTGAGGTAGTCAGAAGTGAGTAGTGAATCAGTGAAGCTATTGTTGTGTATTATTGTGTAGTGGTCAAGAGTCTGATGGCCCAGGGGTAAAGGCTGTTCCTCACCCTGTCCATCCTGCCTTTGTGGGATGTGAGTCTCCTTCCTGATGGCAGCATGTTGAACAGATGTTGACCAGGGTGAGAGGGTTCTGCCAAGATTTTGCTCTGCTAATGCAGCAAGAGCTGGCAGTGTTCTCCAGGCAGGGCAGGGGGCAGCCTTTTTTTTTTGTTCAGCGGAGCCCTCCTGGCTGCAGCAGACCAGGCAGTGAACCAAACAGACACACAGTACATCAGCACTGGCTCTTTGGTGGCCCGTAGTTTATAAAGAATCTTGCTGTCCAGAATAAATACTGGTGTGAAAATTCTAGTGACGATGATAGAGGAACTAATGAGCCACAATTGGCATGCAGCTGGATAAAACAGATAACTAAACTTTCAGTAGGAACAAAGCATGGCACAGACGAACCAGGAAAAATACAACAACAACTACAAAAATCAAACAATGTGAAAAACAGCCAAATACATAATTTAATGTAAAGTCTCAATCTGTGAACACATTTCCAAGCAACATTTTTGAAATGTACAGTGTCTGAAATTCAGACTTTTTCCCACTGAAAATCACCTAAAGCATTCTCAGTGGGTAAATCCAGAGCTGATTCCACCCAAAATTATTATAGGCTCCATAAAGGATAAGTAAACCATGTTCAGTTCAGAGTTCACTTGCATAGATGGATCCAAAATGGTCCTCATGTAGTTCAGCTCAAGTCCTTCCCAAGCTCATCCAATTCAGATTCCTTCAGGATCTGTTCATAATGGCTATTTTGTCCTGACAATATCTATATTACTTCAAAATGTCTCACCCTTCCAAAATGACTGAAATATGTCAAATGTAGATGACCAACATGTAGACTCACTTTAGTTCAATTTTATTTATATAGTGCCAAATCACAATAGGCAGAAGCAGGCTCAGGGAGGGACTGGTTTTGGGTAAGGGGAGGGAGACAGAACAAAAGACATGCTGTGGAACAGAACCAGAGCTTAAAAATAACTAATGATTAAATACAGAGTGGCATATAAAGGCATAGAGAGTGAGAAGAGATGAGTGCAGAAGAAACACTCTGTTCATCATGGGACCCTCTCCAGCAGTCTAGGCCTATTCCAGTATAACTAAAGAAGGGTTTGGAGTCACCTGATACAGTCCTAATAATATTCTTGATCAAAAAGGAAAATTTTAACCCTAATCTTAAATGTACTGTCTGCTTTAGAGCCTTCGTGCCGCAGCTTCGCCACAAGAGTACTAACAGGGACTAGACAGACCGCCTCTCTATCTTTAAGATTAGGCTTAAAACTTTCCTTTTTGATAAAGTTTATAGTTAGGGCTGGATCAAGTGACCCTGAACGATCCCTTCGTTATGCTGCTATAGGCCTAGGCTGCTGGGGGTTCCCATGATGCATGATGCATTCACCTCCTTTTACTCTGTTTAGGCCCCACTCTGCATTTAATCACTGGATACTATTAATCTCTGGCTCTCTTCCACAGCATGTCTTTTGTGCTGTCTCTCTCCGCGCAGACCCAGCCGTTCACAGCAGGTTTCTTCCTGTTAAAAGGAAGTGTTTCCTTCCCACTGTCACCAAGTGTTTGCTGATGGGGGGTCGTTTTGACTGTTTGGTTTTATCTGTAATTATTGTAGGGTTTTTACCTTATGATATAAAGCACCTTGAGGCCACAGTTTATTGTGATTTGGCACTATATAAATAAAATTGAATTGAACATGCACTGATGATACAGAAATAATCAGATATAGATGAGGAGTACATCTAGTTGTCTGACATTTAGTCTCTGTTACTTGGTAGCACTTATGCTGTGTAAGTATCTTCTAAATCATCTTGCAGCGTTTCAAGAGAGGATCAAACTAGAAACAACACCTTAATATTTAAACATTAAAAGATTTTTATTAAATTCAAAGTGTTAAACCACCTTGGACATCTAGTGGAGGAGATGTTTCCCTCAAGAACTGTACCAAATAAAGAACATTTTAAACACAGTATGAATTATCAGTACTGTTAAACATTTATAAAGCGTGGGCTATGATTCACATTTGAAAGGACCATGGGTGTCTTGGATGAGAAAATATAGGAATCCAGGCATGAAATTCATCTTAGACCAAAGTCTTCTGGCTGGCCAAAACAGCTGATGCAAACAATACAAATCCAATTTTGAGGATGTAGAGTGTTGCCATAGCAACAAAATGGTTAAATGATTCATAGATATTAGAAATAAACACGCAGGAACACCATTGACTGTTCCGGGCTGCATGCTAAAGTATCCTTGGGCAAGATGCTGAACCCCAAGTTGCTCTCCGACGCAAGCGTCAGAGTATGAATGCGTGTGAATGTTAGACAATAAACACTTAGCTAACTTACACATGGAAGTGCTTGTATGAATGGGTGAATGTAAACATGCTGTATAAGTGCTTTGAGTGCTCAGACAGAGTAGAAAAGCACTATACAGTATAAGAGCTAGTCCATCTAATGTCAGCCTTCACTGATGATGCTGTCTTGCAGCTATAGCAGAGGTGTTTCACTGAGTTACTATCAATAGAGTCCAGTATACAGATGAGTTTTGTTTAAACTCTGATTGCTACAGTGATGTACAATGTTTCAGAGAAACTGACTGACAGTATGACAGCTGCATCACTGTTCACAAAGTCACAGAGTTAAAACGAAGGTGTTATGGAACAACAGTGTGGCAGCCGGGACCCCAGTGCAGGACTCAGAAGACAGGAACTGAACTTTAATGCAGCTGTATTGCTGGTACACACAGGGAAAATATGCTAAATATAAGCTGGGCTGGAAAAACTAGGAAACAAGGAAGAAACTATGAAAATATGGCGCACACAGTGTGAAGGGGGGATGCGACAAACAAAGGAAGACTTGTGCAATATATACAGATAAGGTAATTGGGGAGATGAGACACCATGAAATACAGCTGAAACGCATAGGGGAAATGAGACTGGGGAAAAAAAACCTGAAAATCAAACACATGGGACAAAGATTACCAAAACAGGAAAGATAAGATAAGATTAGGGTTTTAGGTATTAAATATTGGGACACATTGGCACGGTATTAGCACTTAGTACTTTTTTGACATATAAGAAACATACTCACAAATGAGAGCTTATTGATTATTTAGTGAGTAGTTCAATAATCGGTGCGGTTCTGTCTTCCAGGCACTTGAGCAGCTAATCAGTGTGTATCTGGCAGATGCTGTAAAATAAAGAGCACAAATATGGTTTTACTGTTGATATAGGTTTATGAATATTGTTGGGTGATGAAATGCTTATTCCCCCAGCAGCCTGAGCCTGTATCAAGATAAGTAAGGGATGGCTCAGTGTTAGATGATTCAGCCCTACTTTTATCAAAAAGGAAAGTTTTACTTCTAATTTTAACAATAGAAAGTGTGACTCCTAAGTAGAAATCCAAATAAAAATGGAAGCTGGTTCCAATGGAGAATGGTCTGATGTTCAACATTCTACCTCTTATTCTACTTTTAGAAACTCTGGAATATTATATTATTATTATATTATTATATTATATTACTAGTTTTGGTTCTGTAAGATATGATAGGGGCTGTTTATTCAAGACTTTTTATGTGAGGAAAAGAATTTTAAATTCAGTTCTGGATTAAACAGGGAGCTAATATGGGAAAAATATGATCTCCCTTTCTAATTCCAGTCAGTGCTCTCGATGTAACATTTTGGATCAAATGAACACTTTTTTAGAGGTTTATGAACCACCTTATAATAAAGAATTACTGTTTTCCATCCTAGAACAAATGCATGAACCAGTGCATTTGCAGTTCTTTGGCATCATTCTTTGGTTCTTTGTGGGGTGGCTGTAGCTCAGGAGGTAGACCAGGGCATCTCCTGATCGGAAGGTCAGGGGTTCGATTCCTGGCTGCTCCGGGCTGCATGCCAAAGTATCCTTGGGCAGGATACTGAACCCCGAGTTGCAGAGTAGCAAAGCGCTATATAACAGTTAGTCCATTTACCATTTATCACACTGTGATAGTATGTTTCTAATTTTAGCAATATAGTGCATATGAAAGAGGGAGTCCTAGAGATTTGTTTAATGTGTGCATTCAATGAAATATCCTGGTAAAAAAAATGACTCCAAGATTCCTCACAATGTTACTTGAGGCAAAGGTAATGCCCGAGAAGGCTTCTGTTTTATGGTCCTAGTGTCTATTTGGTAGTGTCCATTTGGGTTGTTATGTTTAGTCTGACCTTCTTGTATTTATTGTTTTTCTTTTATTTGTATTGTATTTTGTTTATTTTCCATTTTACTTTGGAGGTCAGTTTTTTTCATGCCTTAGTGATTATGCTGATTGTTTTGCTCTTTGTGTCATTCATTTTTCCTGTATCTTGTTCTCCTGCTCTTTCTTGTTCCAATCAGCCTAGTGTGTATAAATAGCCCCGTCTTAACCTTTGTTCTTCTCTAATTGCTTGTATATGCTTTGAGGCCACAGTTTGTTGTGATTTGGCACTATATAAATATGTATATGTATATGCTTTCGTTTTGGGGGCTTTATAATAACCAGCTTACTTTTGTTTTACTTAGTCTGCCTTCATATTCAGCATTTGGATCTTCCTCTACACACTCTGTTACAACAGTCTGGTTAGACACCATCTTTGAGATAAAGGGCCAAGTACAAAAAACTCAGTTTTATCTTTGGACTTTATGTGTTTAATACTTACCTGTATTTTAACTAATTGATTTGTCATCTGGTTTTCATAGACAGGTATAGCTTGGAATCACCCACATAGCATTGCAAATGTATCCTATTTAATGTTACTCAAGGGATAATAATGCAAAAAGCTTTGGTCTCAGCACAGAAATCCGTGGACCTCCATGACTAACTTTTGTGTGTGAGGCATACTGCTAAATCCATTACTGAAATATTTGAATTTAAATAGTGCTTTTCTAATGAAAAATTTCCATTGGAATTTTTAAAAGGTTGTGTGGACACAAATGTTTGCCCAGCTCAGGTTATTGACAAACATTTAGTGAATATATTTTCTCTCCTCAGGGAGAGCCCGGCAATCCTGGAATGATTGGCCCAACTGGACCATCTGGGCACAGTTTTCCAGGTCCAAAGGTGAAAATCCCAAGAAAAATCACTTCATTCACACATCCAAAGAATTTACAATTGCAGTCACCAGTTGCTCATTCAAAAACAAGCTTGACCCTTCTATTTTCAGCAGTTATAGACCAATTTCAAAATTACCCTTTCTGTCTAAAATTCTGGAAAAGGTTGTATCTAAGCAGCTTAAAGCCTTCCTGGACAGAAATATCAGTCCGGTTTTCGTAGGGTTCGTTCCACAGAAACAACTCTTTTTAGAGTTTCCAGTGACATTTTGTTGCATAGTGATGCAGCTTCTAAGTACAGGTGCTCTCCGGTCTCCCTTGCTTGTGGTGCGCCACAAGGTTCTTTCCTAGGACCCTTATTATTTTTATTGTATTTGCTTCCTTTGCAGCATATCCTGAGCACTTTTGAGGGCATTTCATATCACTGTTATGCCGACAACATTCAGCTGTATATATCCTTTAAGCCTGAGTATATATCTAAGTTACAGCTCCTGATTACATGTTTAGAATATATTAAAAGTTGGATGGCTGATAGCTTTCTCCAACTTAATGATGAAAAAACTGAAGTCCTCGTTTGTGCCCCTGATAGATTTGTACCCAGAACAATGGAAGTTCTTGGTCCTCTTGGCAAATTTGCTAAATCTTCCATTAGGAACCTTGGCATAAGTTTTGACTCTGCATTCTCTTTAGATACCCATGTCAAATCTCTGGTTCACTCTTGTTTCTATCATTTACAGAACCTTGCTAAGATAAGTTCCATTGTGTTACGTTCTGAACTTGAGATTGCCATCCATGCATTCATTTCCTCACGTCTGGACTATTGTAATGCTTTATTTACTTGCCTTAGCAAAAACTCCCTGGAGCGCCTCCAGGTTGTTCGGAATGCTGCTGCAAGGCTTCTGACAAAATCTAAGTATTCTCACACCACACCATTACTGATCCAGCTACACTGGCTCCCCCATTACTTTGAGCATCCAGTTTAAGATTCTGACCCTGACTTATAGAAGTCTTCATGGTCAAGCACCTACTTATATAAGTGAACTCTTGCATCTGTACATTCCCTCCAGGTCTCTGAGGTCTTACATCACACAAGGCATCACACAAGGCTGAAAACGAAAGGAGATGGAGCTTTTGCAACAGTAGCTCCCCGACTCTGGAACTCTATCCCCTTGTGTATAAGAACTGCGGATTTGATGGTGTTTTTTAAAAAAACAGCCAAAAAACTCATCTTTTTAGGCTTGTGTTTGGTTAGTTTTTTCTCCCTTTTACTCCAATTGTACTTTGTTTTACTGTTGTGAAGCACTTTGTGATTGATGTCTTGAGAGGTGCTATATAAATAAAATTTTACTTACTTACCTACAACTGTAGTTATAAACAGGGACCCATGTTTAGAGAATTTTTGACTGTGGCACCAAAAAAAAAGGAAGCTAGCACTACACAACCCAGTGGAAAAGCCACCCAGCCACCCTATTCCAAGATTTATTTTAATTCAGTAAATGTATTGTATTCTTTTCTTTTTTTTTCTTTTTTTTTGGTCAGTTCACTTAATATGGACAATAGTGACTGTTACTCACTTGTCCAAATGACAGGGAGAGCCTGGGCCTGTGGGGCAAGCTGGACCCATTGGAGAACCCGGATCAGGAATCATTGGACCCAAAGTAACACTTTTGAAAATTACTAACTATTGCTTCTATTATGTAGAGTGTGTTTGTGTGGTTTTCTTTTCTTTCTTTCTTTTTTGTGTGCTCTGTTTCCTTACATAAAATCTGTAATAATAAATGAACCACATATATTTGACATTCCTCCCTTCCTTAGGGAAACAAAGGAAATATGGGATCTGTTGGGCTACCAGGGATAAAGGGATACAGCCTGCAAGCACCACAGGTCAGAAACAGAGAGAATGAGAGTACAATTTAATGACCTTAGATACAGTGCAAAAGAAGGGTTTGTAAAAAAAAACAAAAAAACATTTTTGTTGACTATAAGGGTGTTCCTGGCTTACTGGGAGCGCAAGGAGTAATGGGACCTAAAGGGAAAGGATTTCCTGGACCTAAGGTGAATGTTTTTAAGAATTCATGAAGTGGAGTCTTCACAGGCATGTCTGCTCAGATTATTGGGGTGTGTAGTGCCATTTTGATAAATCAAAGTTAGAATAATAGCAGATAAAAATATAGTAAGCAGGCTGCTCTTTAAAGTGTTGTCTGTTTTGTGTCAGGGTGACAGAGGTTCCCCAGGTGTTCCAGGACCATCAGGTCCTTCAGGAATTGGACTTTATGGACCAACGGTCAGTATGTGTATATATATATATATATATATATATACATGCTGAAGGATTTTAACAGTTTCTGTTGTTTTATAAATCATTTCCTTTGTATGATATGAAAGTATTAGTCTTTTAACATTGACAATTACTTTAATGTATTATATTCCCAGGGCTCTACAGGCCAGCCTGGCCCATCAGGCCTGCCAGGACCCCCAGGAGAAGGCATCCCAGGACCAAAGGTTAGCAAGAAAAATATTTGATGCATAGGGGCAGTTAAGACACTGATTGTAATATTTCCACGTTGTTGTGTTCAAGTATGTGTCAGGTACTTCTGCTTAAGAATTCAGCACCTAGCTGTGATAGAACTAACTGTTCCCTACTTGTGGAATTAGTCTGTGTTAATTCCTCAAGAATTAGTGTACTGGTGCATTACATCAGTCTGTGGTGTTCTGAAAGTCTGTATGCTAATGACACCCTTATTTGCCTTATCAATTCCTCACTCTTTATTCCCAGGGGAAGCCTGGGTTTCTGGGTCCAGTGGGTCCTAGAGGAACACCAGGAGATGGTCTTCTGGGAGAAAAGGTACAAGCAATCCACTATGACAGTTGCATGACTTGTCACTTACAAGCAACATACCAGTGCTCCAAGTTTTCATTGAAAAAATACTATTGCACACTTACAGGGTGATCAAGGCATTCCTGGAGACAAAGGAAAGAAAGGGGACAAGGGTGACTATGGAGAACCTGGATCACCTGGACCAATGGTAATTCACTGGCTTTAGAGATACTTAAAAATATAAGAGTGCCTTTATACAGTTCTGAGAATGATTTGATTTCTTTCCATTTTATTTTAGACCCTGTTTATTTCAGTTTATATAAAATGCACTCAGAAAACAAAGCTTCCACAGTTATGCTATGTTTGTGTGACATTTTCCATCCTACAGTATCACTACTGTTAAAGTTGTTTGAGAATCTTATTGTTTGAGACTAGACGCACTTAAAAAGATGTCATAAACAACATTCAGAATCACAGACTATCACACTAAAGCACAAGTGTTTCAGAACAAACAGAATGGGAATACCTCAGACTTTACCCTGTTGTTTCACTTTTAATGTACAGTAGACTGGTAACTAGTTTTTTTTTTCTTTTTTAATGAAAATAGGTTACCTATGGTCATGAGCTCTGGGTAATGACCAAAGAATAACATTGTGAGTACAAGTGGCAGAAATTTTTTTACCCTTTGTTTTCTCCAAAGGTTGGCTGGGCTCAACTTTGGAGATAGGGTGAGAACACACACTGTTTGGTGTGCGGGGTGGCTCTGCTGGTTGTTGGGTAGTTCTTGGGCGCCTGTGGCCTCTGGGCCATGTTCCAGGTGGCTGGCCTTCACCGGGGTGGGCTGCTAGTTGCCTCTGGCTCACTGGGCCTCTTGCCCTTTGGCCATGTGGACCCTATTAGGAGCCTCCTTCCTTCCTCTTCTGTAGTGTGCATGCAGGTGCTGTCAGGATGTGCAGCCTCTGGTCTGCTGAGCTCTGGTGGACTGTCCCTTGGGTCTTTCTCTGGTTACCTTTGGAATCTGGAGGGAGGGTGTTGCGGCTTCTCGTCCTCATTATTGTGTGCATTTCATGACAAGGACACATGCATGCACAGTCGCGTGCACACACACACACACAATGTGTATACATAAATGTATACATCAGTGTTTTTCAACTGTTTTTGAGTCACGGCACATTTTTTACATAAAAAAAATCCTGCGGCACACCACCACTCAAACTTACTAAATGACACATTGTAGCTTAATGCAGCACATATTATGACAATATCGTTTCTGAATTTACTCAGTGTGAAACCTGTGCCTGTTTAGATGAACACAAAGCTGATCCTGGCAGGGATTGAAGAGAGGCACACACAAAGCTCTTCCTCAACTGCTCTCAGTCTCACTGTTTTTAGTTTTTATAGCAGTCATGCTTGAAAAGCTCAGCTCACATAGATATGTTTTGGAAAATGAGAGCAATGTTGAAATAGCTCTGTTTGTCAGAGTGGGAAAATCATTAGCAGCAGT
>VUQJ01033302.1:0-10535 GCA_015108635.1 Andinoacara biseriatus | reverse complement strand
AAGTCTGGGCTTCTCTGCTTAGGCTCCTGCCCCCGCGACCCGGCCCCGGATAAGTGGAAGAAAATTAATGGATGGATGGATGGATGGATTTTAACATCCATGTAGATGCTGAAAATGACTCAACACTGCATTTAATCTATTATTAGATTCAATTGGCTTCTCTCAAAATGTAAAGGAGCCCCCCCCCCCACCATTTTAATCATCCTCTGGATCTTGTCCTGACATAGAAGCTGAAGATTTAACAGGATTCCCTGAAAGCCCCCCCCCCCACATCTGATCATTTCTTAGTAACATTTACATTTACTGTAATGGATTCCACAGCAGTGGGAATAAGTTTTATTTCAGTGGAAGTCTTTCTGAACTAAATCATTTGTCCCAAGACAAGGGTTTATAATTTTGATTTGATGAAAAAACAGTTTAAAAGTCTTTTTTAAATATGAAAGTTTAATAAGTTAATAAAGTTTATCCCAAGTTTTTATCAATAGACTTTTAGAAAAAAGCAGTAAAATGAGGCGACTCCATGATGAGTTCCTGAGGACCAAGAGAGTTAGATACAACAGGGTCAAAAAGGCTCCAGTAAGTCTATTGTTGCGATTATAATATTTAAAAGTAAACTCCTTTCAATAATGTGTCATTTCCCACTAATTCAAACAGGAAGACTTGTTTTTAATTATTGCATAAATATATGAATTATAAGTGGAGGCCAGCGATGGCTGTCAGCAGAGGTCAAGAAGCATTTCTACTGTAAACAACTTTTCCTTTTTATATCTTTTTTTTCAGCACCTTCAGTTTCTCTGTCTGACGGTGGTGACAAAAAAACGGTTCAAAAAGGTAATTTCTGGATTTTATGAAAAAACACAAAACCAGAAACTTGCACCATTATGTTGTCTGAGAGCCAATTTTCTCTGGTGCTATAAGTTTTTAATAGTTGTTTCTATTTATTTTTCAAATTCAAACCTGTTTTTGCCAAGTTCACAAATCAGTGAAATAAGTAAATAGAAAATGTTTGTTTTCTTTTTCAATTACATATTTCCTAGACCTGAACATGCTCGTAGAGCTTTCAGTGTATTCTTTGAGAGAAAATTGATTTTATTTTTGAGGAATAAAAAGTTCAGTAATCATTTTATAAATTTTTGTATCAGTGTGATTTAACTGTTTGGATGATCTGATTCAATTTAAAATTGTTTGCCAAGGCCCAGAAAAGCCGTGGTGGGCGTCCCTTATGTCACCCAGCCGGCCCTGCTGCACGGGAACTGCTGGGGGGAGCTAGCGGCGGCTAAGCTACCATGGTCCACACTGACATCAGGGGCCTGGCTAGCTACAGGAGTTTCCAATTCAGTGAGCCTGGCCTCCAGAGCTACAAACAGACTACATTTATTACACGTAGCTTTACTGCTAAAGGAGGCCGAGGAGTAGCTAAACATGTGACACTCAGAGCAGGAAGAGGAACAGGAGAGGAAGCCATGCTGATAGTGAGTCGGCTAAGAGCTAGGCTATTAGCTGTGCTAATTCTATAGCTAACAGACAGCAAAAAAACCACTGCGCTCCGAAACTGGAACAGGAAGTGATACAATACCGCGGTGAGAGCCTACACCAAGTTTAAACCCTAATCCGAACTCTAATCCCTGAACTGCTCAGTCTTTTGTTAAACCATTGTCCTTTCTTTAGAACATTTTATCCATCACCTGACGCATCATAATTTCAATAAACATGCAGGAATCTCACCATCAGCACCGCTTTCTTTTTTAGCAATGCTGTAAAAGTTGGACCCATCATTTGATGTTAGCGTCTGGAAATCATCATATGGATCAACAAGAACCTTGTTTACAACATCCTGTAGTTCTTTGTGGAAGTCAGCTGGGATATGATGCTCAAATGGGAAAGCTCGGATATACTGCAGATGTTTACCTAAAAAAGTCCAACATTAAAATGTTTATTATCACACCACTAACACGTAACTATGCTTTAAGTATGAAGGTTTAAATGAACATGTTACCAATATCCTTAAACTGGTCATAGGGAAATGTTACGCAGATAAATGTCTGCGCATTTCGTTGTCCGCTTTCAGGCCAGAAGCTATTTTCATCTCTTGCTTTAGGAAACCTTGGTGTGCTGTGCAGGAGCCAAATTCCAGTTTCACTTTTATCCACCAACAGAACTCCTGAAAAAAGTTTTATAGTAAAGTTAACTGAAACAGATGATCCACATGGTCCAGACTGAAGGTCACAATACTAATGACTTTAGTAGTTTTCCCTGTGTGCACTGCCAGTGGATTTTAAATCAATGTGTAATTTAAGTGCAGACTTTCAGCTTTAATTCAAGGGTTTAACAAAACTATCGCATTAACTGATGAGGAATGATGGTAATTTTTATATATAGTCTTTGGAAGCTGAATTCGCCTGGCTCCTGCACCACTCTGTCAGAGTTTCTACCTGCTGCAGTTTTAAAGGCAAATCTTTCCATTTTTGCTTGAATCAGGATTTGAGCTTCTCCTTTGTGGTATTTTTGGTTTTGCCATTATGTTGCTAAAATTAATGCGATCTTTTAAACAGACATAATCTGTGTATGCTTTAAATAATGATTTTTATTCACATTTTTCTAACTTTTTGGGAAATATTATTGTAAAGCATGTAAAACATAAATACATATATATTGTTCTCACCTTTGCTGTGACCAAAATTTTGAGTAGCTGAACCTTTTGGAGGTTGATCACTGTAACTGATGAATCCAATGTTTTGTTTCTGTAAGGGATGCAAAATTCCCACAATATAGAAACACAACATCTTTGAAATCCACTTGTAATCAGAATTCCATGCACTCCTGATTTGAACATTTCACAAATCCCCCCCAACATTCCATAAAATTGTCCTTTAAGTTTCAACTCGTACTCTGTTTTTTCCAAACATAAATAAAAATACATTTAGCTGCTTATTCACACGAGGCCACCACAGCAGGTAGCGCCACATGTTTGATCTGGCAGAGTTTTATGGATTTGTGTCCAGCTGAAAGTGAACCAGCAATTTTTCACTTGCCAAACAAATGTGTAAACCACTGCAATATAGAGCTCTTTTTCCTAAAAATAAGAAAACAAGAAGTAACGCACTGACAGTCACATCCCTAAACCCACGTAAACGTTTGGTAATTTCAGGAAAATCGAAGGCTGCAGCTTTGTTGCTCACCACGTCTGGAGTAAAAAGCTCTTTCAGCGTATGGGCCAGGACACCCTGAGGATCGTTGATGGCTTTGCCAGCTGTCCTCATTCCTTTGGAATCAATGTAAAGGTGTTCCACACCCTTTAAAGGATCAATGTTGGGTGCCTTGTATAAGATGTACCTAATGATAAACAGTTGAAATAATATTTAAAAAGTGCAGCGAACTCTGAAGAGTTCAAGTCAAAGTCAGCTTTATTGTTGAATTTGCAATATGTACAGGACATAGACAGGATTGAAATTCTGTTACTCTCAGACCCGTGGTACAATAACAAACAGTAAATATTTAACTAGACATCAATAAATATTAGCATTATAAATAAATAAGAAAAATACTATACTATCCTATAGGTATGAAGTATCTGGATAAGTGGCATATGCAATGAATAATTTGAATGTACACAGTATGTATATGGAGACCTGATATTATTGCATGAATATGATTGATGGTGTTCACACGTAGATACTTTTTATGTTGCCCAAATGGATTTACAAAGTAAAGTTTATGCTCAAAGTAAAGAACAAGAACCCGGCTGATACAGTTCCCAGGTACGTTTATATTGGAGTAATGCTTCATTCATTGGCTGCTTTTCTTTGGGAGCCACAGACGAGTCCTGCCCCGGTTCACTGGTGTTCTAGGATGTTTTATTGTTCTGGTTCTTGTCTAGTTTTCACAGAGTTGTGGATTCCTGTTCTAGAGATTTGAACTCCTGCGCTTTATTTAGCTTCAGTTTCCATTTATCTACACAATTAGTTAAAAAAAGGTGTTTATCTTTTACACCTACTTACACATTAATATATACAACATAATCATACAACTTATACATTGTTATTTGTAAATCTACCACTAATCTAAGCCCACATGCAAATTTCCCTTCACTTCATATCTGTGTTCATTATTAATCTGAGCATCTTGTGTTTTAGGATTTGTTACTTCCTGTTTTTACTTTTTAAAAAAAAACTTTTCCTTTGCATTCTTCTGTGTCCTGCTTTAGTTTTGCTTCCTGTCTGTCTCTGCCTGATGTTCCTGATTAGCTTCACCTGTGTCTCGTTACGCTCTCACGCTCCAGTCAGTGTATAAATAGTCCTGTCTTTCTCTTTATGTTGCATGGTGTGTGTGATGGGCCGTGTACAGTGATGATTGGTCCTTTTGGACTGCTGTTAAATATGATGATGACGACTCAACTGTTGTTGTTGAAGATGGCATACTATGTCCTGACTTTGGGTTCTCACTCTTACTGTAAGCTTCACATACTAAAACACTGGATTTAGGGTTTTTTGGCAGTTTTCTGTTTGTGGTCACTGACAGGACTTAAACTCTAGAATCATAGCTGTGAAAGTGAAAGATTCTTCATGTATCGATCTGCTGTGTGTTGCTCACCAGTCCACTGCACCACCGTTTTCATCTTTGCAGGTCACGCTGCCCTCACAGGTCCAGCAAAACAGACTGACGGTCAACACCAGCTTCCACATGACTTCCTGAAATCAGCTGTGTTTAGTCAGAGGTGATGGCAGCATAAGGTTATTATAGAAATGAATGTGACTCCTCCCCTCCTGCTGCCCCCGAACCATCACAGATTTATTATGAGCTTTAACTCGGTCACTCTGTGGGCAGCGATGCAGCTGTCAGCATGCCCCCCCCTCCACTGGAAACCTTTACCAAATGTTACTGTAGCAATCAGTGTTTCAATGAAACTTAGCTGTAAGTTTGTGTGTATACAGACACACCGATCAATGATCAATCAGCTGTCGTGTTGTAATCGATTACACTGATGGAAAAATGCTGCAGTTGGATCTGGAGATGATGTCAATATCTAAGATGAGGCTGAAATTACTTAAAGATTCTAAATGTACATAAAGTGACTTTTAAAAGCAGCTGCAGACATTCTGATTGTAATCTGATTACATTTCATGTTGAAATTTGTTCACAGATTGAGATTAAATGATCTCAACATTCTGAAATCGAGATTCTGAAGGTCAGCAGATTTTCCACAGTGACAGTGACTCTGAACCCGGTTCCACATCCACAGTCGAACGGATCCAATTAGATCAGATTAGAAACGGTTAGATGAAAGTTAAAGCAGAGGTTTTTCCATTTTTTATCTACAAACAAGGAAATACTGTAAAATGAGGTTTTTCAGATTATCTGTACATGAAACTTGTTTAAACGTTATAAAAAAATTCAATAGTCATAAAAACCTGTTTATGGATATCGAATAAAAACTGTATTGAAGGTGGATCAGCCCCCGGTCTCACAGGACGGTCAGTAATCCGAGTCTCCTACAGCTCGTCAGATTACAGCTGAATAATTAGATTTAAAAATCAAATATAAAATTAAGATTCCTGCTTCAAGTTACTAAAATAACCTGATTTATGACATTAACATTGTTTTCTTCCTTTCTGCAGGATCACAGAGAATTGCACAGGATTGCTTTCAGCTCAGCATAAAAACGTGTGTGTAAAATGAGCACAAACCAAATGAATTTACACACACTAAACATCAACAAACGTGTGTTTGCTGCTCATTTGAACCGTCACGACTGTCTAAAATATCTGTATATGCTACATAGATGATGAGTCACAGTGCTTTAGGTCATGCTAATGCAAAGTTTCATTAAGATCGGTCCACTGGACTTGCAGGAGGCGGGAACATGCAGACATACATGATCAGGACAGTGTGATGTTTAATATGAAAATGCATGAATCGAACCTGAGAGTCCAGGAGGAGTGAAGGATGTTCAAGCTTCAGTGTCGAGCTCTCCTCTTTGCTGGTGCTCTGTTTCTCTGCCCTGCAGAATCTCAGATCGCTGTATTGATTTGAAATATTAACTCATTAGCTCGTTGTGTTATCTCTGCATGCGGGAACCAGGCTGAGCAAACAGCACGTGTTAAACAGGAACAGGTAGATGTTTACTTGGATTTTACAGATATTCCTGCGTTCCCTCAGCACCTCTTTCTTTTAGTGACCTTGTCAACTACTTCCTGCCCATTGAAGGTGCAGACGCAGCCTGAAGAGCACGACGAACTTTATGCTTTATTCCTTTCAAAGGCACAAACTGCGATTTTACATTTATTAGAAGCTTGAGCTCTAGTGTCAGTGTGACTGATTTTACCTGATTTTATTGACCCATCCATCCACTCACTTCCACTTATCCTGTTCAGGGTCGCGGGGGGGCTGAGGCCTGTCCCAGGGTGAGAGGCAGGTACACCTGTACAGGTCACCAGCCTGTCGACACAGAGACAGACAACATCAGTCTGTATTAGTCCAAAAATGCTCGAGGCGCAACCTCCCGGTCCGGCTTAGAAATGTTTGAGCGCTCGTTCCCGTTTTATCCTAAATTCGGCTCAGAGATCGATTACAGACAAAGACACCGGTTTTTGTTGTGACCTGTTCTCCTGCTGGAGGATTTCATTTGCTCATCTTCCTCAAACTGTTTTAAACCTGCATGTGATTCATATAATCTCACACAACTCGTCCAAATCTGAAGCATCCAGCAAAATTGTCACATATTGATTTATTTGTAACTAAATATTCCCAAATCAGTGTTTTTACCGAACCTCAAATCCTTCATGATTCATGAGACTGCAGCAGAATCTGCCTCATTACTGCTCCAGGATCGAACTGAAGGGCTCTGAGAAACGTGAGCTGCATAATGAAGAATAATGATTTCAGTCTGCACAACAACAACAACAACACAAACAAAAGAAGTGACAGTCAACAACAAAAGACCCTCCTGCTGCCACCAGGTGAACACAATCAAAAATTTTACAAAACAAATTTAAACAAATATGATCAGAAATCAAAGTTAACACAATAATCTGTCATCTTAAACCCATAAATTCCACATAGCATAGAAATACTTTTCAGACACTATTATCAAAATTATAGATAAACAGATCCTGAGTGACTCTCGCTCCACAAAGATCAGCTCGGCTCCCGTTAATTTGACATTTACAGGAACTCGTCTGTATTTACAGCTTATCAAACTCAAACATGAAGAAACCTTCATAGATGTCAACATCAGTTTGGACCCTGACCCTCACAGAGCCACGGGGACGGCTGGAGCTCAGGAGGTGGAGCAGGTCACCCACTGATCGGAAGGTCGACGGCTTGATTCCTGGCTGCTCCGGGCTGCATGCCAAAGTGTCCTTGGGCAAGATACTGAACCCCGAGTTGCTCTCCGATACAAGCGTTGGAGTGTGAATGTGTGTGAATGTTAGATAATAAAAGAATGGGTGAATGCAGACGTGCTGTTTAAGAGCTTTGAGCGCTCAGAGTAGAACTGGTCCAGTTACCCTCCGAGGGCTCCGTACTGTTCAAAGCTCACAGGGATGCATGTGGAGAGTCACTGACGCTGACATTAAATGACTTTAAAATATTTGTAGCCTTTAATTTCCTATGATTTTTAAACTGGGATCGAAGTGATCACAACTGTTAGGCAGCTGATGCCTTCAGCCTCCTGCTTCAAGGTAACAAGGAAAGGATGTACCTTCATGGAACTCCCTGATTGGCTAACTTGAAATTTTGAGTTAACAACAAACTTCATACAATCTCATTTTTTTCTTCTTTGATATAAAAGCAAACCAAAGATGCAGGCACACACAGAGGGTGCTGCAGAAAGGGTTAACAACTGCAGGAGAGACGACAGTGAGACCAGAAGAAACAGAAACGGTGACAGATTCAATTCATTTTATCAGCACAACCTGAACAGTCACTGATTATGAGCAGGAGTTACTGCCTTTGTTTCAGCTGCAAATCCTCTCCAATTCAATTCAATTCAATTTTATTTATACAGCACCAATTCACAACAAACAGTCGCCTCAAGGCGCTTTGCATTGTAGGTAAAGACTCTACAGATGTTACTCTGAACCAGGAATCACTTATTATCCTTCTTTAACTCAAACTGCAGGAGCAGTAAAGCCCACAGTGATGTAAGGTGAACTGTATTCAGCCTATTGTTGAGGGCGCATTCAGGTTTCCACATCAGAGTCTGGATCAGAGCCGCCAGAATCACACTCAAAGTCAGGCCCAGTGTCCGTGCTGGTTGGAGTCCTCATATTTGTACAGTCCTCGTCCTCGACATTTTGTTGCATCTATGAGCTCTTGATGAAAATCATCTGGAATATAATGTTGGAAGGGAAAAGCTCCGATGTGCTGCAGACGTTTACCTACAGACACATTTAGGTGAGGTTCTGTGAGGTTCTGTGAGGTTCTGTGAGGGTCAGATCAGACTCTGGGGTTTAAATTGGGACATTCACAAATTTAATTACCGATGTTTTTGTGAAAGTTACACAGATGAATATCTGTGCGTTTTAACTCCACTGTCAGAACTGTGGCGCTGTGTAACAGCCAAACCCGGATTTGTCTCTTTCCACCATCAGAACCTCTTTGGACAGCGAACTGTTACACAGCTGGTCATAAAATTCGATTCAAAGCACTTTGTTCCTCACACTTCCATCACATGCATAAATCAGTCTAATAATATAAGATCCAACATGTAACAGCCTTTGGTTACAATATTTATTTTAATGATGGAATCTTGACAAATATGATAAAAAAAATGCTTTTGTCACCTTTACTGTGGCCAAACATTTGACGTGAGCAGCATCCTGGAGGCTGATCGCTGAAGCTGATGAACCCAAAACAGCTGCATTAATGTTTCAGTTCTGCACACGTGAAACAGTCAAACATTTAATCTATTAGCTGCTGCATCTGGACACGGGCCTCACTGTTTGGTCAGGTCCAGAAAACGATGATTGGGTTAAAATAAAATGGTACTTTTCCAAAGCTTCATCTTATTGGTTGCCATAGTGATGCACCTCCTTTAATACCTGTTACAGACATCAAATCTGCTTCCTGTTTCAGCTGGAAATGTGTTCTTTTAGTTTAAAAGAACAAGTGGACGATGCGTGTTTATCAGCACAAAAAATTGAGGTGAGCCTCTCGTGTCAGTCAGAACATGCTGCATGATTGTTGTTGATGGGAAATATTTCAGCAGCAAAACTAAAATGAAAAACAAATTCAGAAACTTTCAACTGAACTGGAGCCACCGAGTTCTTCTTTTAACCATTATTGTCCATGTCAGACATTAACTGCTGAGTCAAAGGCTGTAATAACAAATGAGTTGAAAAATGTTGACAATTTAGAGGTGATGCATCATATTGCTGTCATAGATTAATATTTAATACCATCAATTATGTTATAATCTGTTCATGTTTGGTTATTGTGCTTTGATTCAGTCAGTGTCAGTGCTGTGTGTGAAAACACTGATAAAACTAATTTTGGTGTATCTGGTGTAACTATGACTGCTATGATACCACGTTTGTCCGATACTGATACAAACCTGATCTCTAAAATAAAAAAACAAATAAAAAAAATAACTGTTTTTAAATGCCTGGATACATTTTACAGTGATGATCACTGCTGTTCACAAACGCTCTCCATCTGATCTGACTGAGCTTGAGCTGTTTTGCAAAGAAGAACCAGCAAAAACTTCAGTCACCAGATGTGCAAAGTTGGAGGAGACGGACCCGAAAAGACCTGCAGCTGGAACTGCAGCAAAAGGTTCCACAGAGTATTGACTCAGGGGGGCTCAATATTTTTGCACATCACACTTTTCAGTTTCTTTCCACTTCACAGTTGTACATCACTTTGTGTTGGTCTTTCACATTAAATTCCAGTGAAATATATTAATGTTTGTGGTTGTAATGTGACAAAAAACGGAAAAGTTCAAGAGGAATGAATACTTCAAGCCACTGAAAGCAAAGACATTACACATAAAAACACGCAGACACATCTGACCCCTTTTTGTGGCACAACACGGTCCTAGAAATCTGTAAATATCTACAGCGCTGTACTGGGAGCTTTAGGCTTCCATCTTATACACTATATTATGCATTTTAGTAGCAGACCATGACTGGACCAAAGTGTGTGTGCGTGCCTGTGTGTGTGTGCGTGTTGTGTGTGTGTGTGTGTCTGTGTGTGTGTGTGCGTGCGTGCGTGTGTGTGTCTGTGTGTGTGTGTGCGTGCGTGCGTGTGCCTGTGTGTGTGTGCGTGCGTGCGTGTGTGTGCATGTGTGCGTGCGTCTGTGTGTGTGCGTGCGCGTGTGTGTGTGTGTGTGCGTGTGCGTGCGTGTGTCTGTGTGTGTGTGTGTGTGTGTGTGCGTGTGTGTGTCTGTCTGTGTGTGTGTGTGCGTGCGTGTGTGTGCATGCGTGTGTGTGCATGTGTGCGTGCGTGTGTGTGTCTGTGTGTGTGTGTGTGCGTGCGTGTGTGTGTGTGTGTGTGCGTGCGCGTGTGCGTGTGTGTGTGCGTGTGTGTGTGTGTGT
>VUQJ01033286.1:0-14340 GCA_015108635.1 Andinoacara biseriatus | reverse complement strand
GAGGGCGGACCCCCCCCCCCCCCCCCAAACACACACACACACACACACACACACACACACACACACACCTATATACAGGGTCCATTTTCTCTCAAGTGAAGCCAGTTAAGGTGAGTCAGGTGCTGAAGGGGGCAGGATGGAGCTTCCTATTAATAGCCACAGAACATTAGCATGAAGGAAGGTGAGAACACCTGATCCGCCTCATGTCACTGAGCTATATAACATAACTCAATCAAGGAAGCTAAGCCTATTTGCTGTTAAGCTTTTTGCAAAGTTAAAAAAAAAATACATTTAATAGACTTGAAAAATTCCAGGCTGCAACAATCAGCTCCCTTCTTTGGGAAAGTGTTATGGAAGGGACGGCGTGACTCAGACAGAGTCTGCAGGCTCTGAACCGGTGAGATAAGAACATCATCCAGGATCATTTGGGAAGGGAGCTGCAACATGTGGAGCATGTGGGATGGGAGCCAATTAAAGCAGCTTGGAGGTGGGGTGAGCTTTACCAAGCTGGCACTAACACTGGGTAACTAGCTTCTGATGTCTACTTGTTGTTGCAGAGCTTTAATGGCTGTTACTAGTTTTGACCATTTTTTTTCATTTGTTTTAGGAGTTACAGTAACAGTAGATTTACCACAGTAAAGCTGTCAGATGTGGGAACATGACTGCAATTAAAAAAAAAACCAAAACATTACAATAAATCACAATTAAGACAGAAATTTTTTAGAGGATTAAGGTCAAAACTAATACATGCACATTTAAATATTGAAACAGGGTCTGCTTCTATTGACACTGACAATTAACTGCTCCTTTCCTAATGTACTTTTACGATAAAAGATTCTGGTCCTGTGCAAACTGTGGATGCACATAATGAAACTGGCCAAAGTTTCAAATAATGAGCTCAGGCTGCACACAGTAATAAACACCGTTTCCGTTTCCGGCTCTGTGTGATGTCAGCGGAGCAGATCCTTAATATGTTCATGAAATCACAAAGCTTTGGCTGTGCACTGCAGCCCCACCCACCCACTGTTCAAACTTTCTGTTTTTGAGGAGCAGCCAATCAGAAGAAAGTTGGCTTAAAGGGAGAGAGGCTAAAACTGCTCGTTTAACACAGAGGATGAACTGAGGGGCTGCACCAAGGTTCAGTATGGGATACACAGGGTTAGCCCTGTTTTCACAAATAAAAAAAAGGAGCTGGAAATGAGAATATACCCTCTTTAGAGTGTATTATTTATAAGTATTCCCTTTCTTCACGTCCTCAGGAAGTACTTCCTTGTTGAGACAGAAGGGACAGGAAGTACCACAAAGAAGAAATCAGGTGTTACAGAGGCAGTAACTCCAGGGGATGCCTACATGATGACACAAAAGTGCAACAAATGACCTTACTAATGGCTGTATTACACTAATAGCTTATTAATGCCTGTGCTTCCACTAATCCTTTGGTAAATGGACTGATTCTTCTATATTTTTCTATTCAACTTGAGCACTTTAAGCACATCTTCATTCATCTTCATGCAAGCATTTTTTTCCTACACTTCTACATCTAAATGCTTTCTCGCTAACATTCACACACACATTCACACTACGATGAACACATCAGAAACAGCTCGGGGTTCACCATCTTTCCCAAGGATACTATGGCATGCAAGCTGGAGCAGCCAGGGATCAAACCACCAACCTTCTGATTAGCAGATGATCTCCTCTACCTCCTGAGCCGCAGCCAGGAGACAGAGTGGTGCTTTGAGTCTAAATATTTGAAAAAGGCCAATGAGTTGGCCTCATTTGGTAGGAAAAGTAAAACGCAACTATAGTACTCTAATGCTTTGAGCTTTCAAAGGAGAAATTACAGACAATGATGGGTGACCAATGGGACTCTGATCTGTGTAATACACAAAGTTTGCCAAAGTCTTGGCAGTGCAGGAACAGTTGACTATTGGTTACAGAATGCTAGTGACTACACACTCGGCGACCATTTCATTAGCTGTTCAACTGCTCATTAACACAAATATCTAATCAGCCAATCATCAGAAAATCTCTGGTGAGCAGCAGTTCTCCGGGTGAAAATGCCTCGTCGATGTCACAGGTCAGAGCAGAATGACCAGACTGATGTGAGCTGTTAGTAAGTCAATTAACTACTTGTTGCAACCAAAGTATGCAGAAGAGCATCGCTGCACAGACCATATGTCAAGCCTTGAAGCAGATGGGCCACAGCAGCAGAAGACCACACAGGGTGCCACTCCTTTCAGCAAAGAACAACAAACTGAGGATACAATTCACATGGGCTCACCAGCAGTGCACAATAGACTGGAAAAATGTTGTCTGGTGAGTCTCAACTTCTGCTTCAACATTCAGATGCTTTGGTCAAAATTTGGTGTAAACAACAAGAAAGCATGGGTCTCTTGGCACACTTTGAGCTCCAGAGTACTAACTGAGCATTGTTTAAATGCCACAGCCTACCTGAGTAGTGCTGCTGACCACCAAAAAACAATCAAACTGAATCAGACCCAGCTCACCGAGCAGACTCCAGTTGAGTCCACAGTTTCAAAGCCCAGAGGCAGTGAGTTATGTGAGGAGTGAGACCAGGAACATGAGTATTGTTTTCTTCACATCCCCAAAACTTTGGTGGGGTTCTGCACCATGAGCTGGTCCCTCACGGTTAGACTGGAGTTCTACTGTAATATCTTGAGGCATCTGAGAAATGCCTGCTTTTTTTTAATATATCCAAAGAAACACAACTCTCACTCACCATCCATACCACCTGTCAGATATGCCTCTAAATGACTTCACTCACTTCCTGAAAATTAATACCGAGTTGAAAGATCACAGTTTTGACACACTGGAGAAGAACAGATATGCATCACAGAGACACATCAGGACTTCTGTGACGTGATCTAAAAATAGCAGCCACTATCCAGAGGAGCAGGAGAAGATGATTGTAAATGGTACATCGAGTAAAGCTATTTAGAGAAACATTCCCTCAAATTTTTATTCACTCCTCATTCAGTCCCTTTATATAATCATGTATTAGAATCACAGGCAGGCTGATAATGTAGGGTTGGAGTCTTTCAGAACATTATATTACTGTCAAGAGACGTGTTTAGGATGAGGTGATGCAAATGAAAGTGAGCACAATCAGCATCCTTTACCTCAAAGACGTTTCCTAAAATTGCAGCCTCTTTTGACATAAAAGCTGTTGCTTAAAACAAAGCAGCTTCCACTGGCCTTTCACTCGTTCCACCATCTGTGACTGCCAGACACTCCAGGAGCATTTGCTCCATTTGCACTGAAAAGAACAGTAAAGCAGTCCAGGAGATGTTTTTCTTTGCCAAAGCTAGACAGGTGGCACACAATGTAAGAGATGCGCCATTCTTGCCTCTCTTTAAAAGCTAAGGAAATTCAAACAGGGGATGTCACATGTGGATTTGCAGCGATAATATAACATACACACATACATCAAACACACATC
Organism: Andinoacara biseriatus; assembly: GCA_015108635.1. Taxonomy (NCBI): domain Eukaryota; kingdom Metazoa; phylum Chordata; class Actinopteri; order Cichliformes; family Cichlidae; genus Andinoacara; species Andinoacara biseriatus. Next base: position 10,877 of record VUQJ01033286.1, on the reverse strand, counting down.
CACTATCCGAATAGTGTGTGAGGTGCTGCGGGGCTCCTAGCAGCATACTGTGTAATAGAAAGCCTCTTCAGCAAGGCTCCATTCTTTTTTTGCCCAGTGTTGGTGTTGATGGGGCCAGAGCTCTGAATTACTGCTCTGACAGCCTTTTCCTCACTGTCACTATTCATAGACCTCTACAGCCAAACACACACACACACGCACACACACACTCCTGCTCACTATACGGTTTTCCATCACTGCTTGAAATACTCATACACTCCCCTCTGATAGACCATCTGTGGCTTTAAAGCTGTAATAGCTTTTGTGTGTGTGTGTGTTTTGTGTTAATTTTCTGAAAACAAAAGCAAAGCTCGTCTTAGAAAGTCTGAATTAGCAAAAGTGTGTGCCAGAATGGAACGATAGGAAAAAGGAGGGGAAAAAACAAACAAAAAAAAAAGCGGAACGAGCTCGCTGGTCACTGGTTCATTACCTCACTTCTTCCTGCCTTCTCACCCTCTTTGTTGTGCTCTCAGCAAAAACGCAATTCATCTGTTTCCCTCCTGAGCACTTCATCCCTTCTTCAGCAATCAACTACATTTTTCTTCCGTTGTTTACTTTAGTCTACCACCTCCATTTCCTTCTTCCATGTATAATCCTGAAACACGGGCGTACACACACAAGCTTACAACGTTACTACTGAAGCCGCAGAGCTCTGTATCGGGATGGTGGTGTGCGCTTAGCATGTGTCACAAAAATAAACAGATGAGGCATACTTTGATGCACGTTCAAGATAAATGAGCCACAGCTCCTCACACAAAGAGGACACAGCTGAGGAGAACTTTAAATTTGGGAATTTAAATGTGAGTCTTAGACCTGCTAAAAACAGCTCTGCTATCAGGCTGTCATCATGCATTCCAGCGTAGCTGCTTACTTAGTTTTTGGAGGTAAGATTCAAATCAAATCACTCTTGATTTCTGCCTCAGGCTCAGCGGTGACACAGCTGAAACATCCACTCTCACTTTTAGAGTCTCCTGAATGTTTGATGCATTTTTTTAATGCTTTACTCACATTGCTGTGAAAGACACTTGCCCATAAATGGAGCAAATGACTAATTATGCTAATGTTCAGCTCTCATAAATGTGTCTACTTATGTGCAGGTGGCATTCGCCAGGATGACACAAGTAATTTACAACAAACTGGTCCGTATTAGTAGCCTGCTTCTTTGATACAGCAGATTAACACATGAAAATGTGTTTGATTGTAACCTTTGCAGAGCAATGACACAGAAAACTGGTCATAAAGCTCTGTCACCTCTTTCCATTTCAGCAGCCTTGGTCTTAGCTGAATGCTCTGGAAAACAGTGTCACTATTCCTGGAAGACTTCAGATTCTCTTGGTCTTTGTTTTTCCCAGGAAATATAGAATCATAGAAGCAATGTTATTGCTTGCATTTTTTCCTCTTGGCTGCAACTTTAAAACATTTTTTGTTGTTGTTTTACATGTTATATGATCCTGAAACAAGGCACAAATTTGAATTTGTTGGTCTTATGTCAAATTTGCAAGCTGGCTAAGATTTTTAAATTTTAAATGATGTTTTTATAGTAATTGTTTCCTCTTTGCTGTCAGGTGGTTAAAAAGCACTGCGCCTGCTGTAAGAATAAGACTGACACTGTCGTACTCACATTCTGTTAGATTCCACCGTGTCTTAATCATACAGCTGTGATACTGATAAGTCTTGCTGTTATTTTTGCTGCCTTCAAACAGGCTTGACTTTATTAACACTGCAGTGCTTTTACAGTCTCACTGACCAAAGTGCTTAATGCACACACATACGCAGCAGACAAACTGATGCTTTGAATGAGCTGCATTACTTTCAGTCTGTATGAAGTGTTTAACCTCCCCATCATGCTCTAAAATTATAGCTTTACCTCCATTTGTAAAACGGTCTTTCTGCTGCCCGTGAACCTGTTCATGATTGTGATTGGTCAGACGAAGCCAACACTGCCCCTCTCATCTGAACAAGCTTGTAGCTGAATTATGAAACCCTGGGTTAACTTATCAAGCAGATATTCACATTAAGTGACTGCTTAGCCTGATTTCTTTTGTTAGCTGATTACAGACAGATATAGAAAATATAGCCTGGGTAATCTGATGTTGCTTCATAGACGAGGCCCCTGGTCCTCCCTTATGCTTTAGTCTGTATGTTTTAACTCTTGTTGTGACCTCGGCCTGCTTGTGCTCCCCATGGTCCTTGTGTTTTTCTAGATTTCTGTTTAGTTTTAATGAGTCCTTTTGCCGTTCAGCCATCACAGGCTTGCTTTTTATTTGTTAAATTTGCCTTTAGCGCCTGCATTTGGGTCCCCTCTCTTGTGAATCAGTTTTAACAGAAATCAATACAAAGACTTCTAATTTGTTCTAAATGCAGCAAAAAAATTTTTACATTAACCAAAAAAAGTAAACATGTCTCAGTTTTAATGTGGAATAATTAGGTCACCATGTTTTTGAGAATTGATTTTAAGAATTTTTTTTTTTTTTTAAAGATTTTACTTTTAAATCCCTCTATAGCCTGGCCCCAGAATACATGTTGGAGCTGCTGTCCCTGTAGCGTTCAGCCGGCAGCTTACGATCCTCAGGCAGGGTCCTGGTGCCACCTCACAGCGTTTACCGTTAGAGCTCCTCAGCTGTGAAACAACCTGCCTGCGAAAATCTAGCTTGCTTCTTCTTTTAAAGACCCTTCTTTTAAGGACCCTTCTTATAAATTCTCACAAACTTTCTTTAACCTTTTTTCTTTTCAGTGATTAAGTCACACTGTGTTTTATTTGCAAAGTTGCACTTGAGTCTTGCATGCCTCTATTTTAACCTGATACACCAACGTTAATTTTGAAGTTTAATTTTTAATCTTTTTCCCATATGATTGCATTTAATTGTGTATTATGACTTTTGTACAAATAAACATTATGATTATTTTAACAACTGCTTTATTATCCAATCGAACACCATTACATTGTTGCTAAGCAGGATTTCCCCTTAAAACCTCTATAATGGCTCCTGCCATAGCTCACTGAGTTGAGCTGGCCCATTTGCTAAAGGCCATTGCAGGGGTCTGGGTTTCAGTCAGCCCCACAACATTTCCTGCATCCAATTCAGCCTGCTTTCCTGTCTGCTCTCTACAGTTTCCTATCAATAAAGAAAAATTTCAATTTTTTTTTTTTTTTTTTTATTATTTTTTTTAATAATATGGAGTAAACCAAGAGTATCATAGTAATTTGGTCTTATTTTAGACCGAAACTTGCAAATTTTACATAATTATATTCCTAAACCTGGACACAATTAGTCACTGCGGATCACATTAGAACTACTTTTTGAAGTCTGACGGTCAGCTTCACTAAAGATTTTGATGTAAAAATGTTTGCTGTCATTTTTACCCCTTTTCAGCTTCAAGCTTTGTCCAAGTGAGGTCTGTTTTCCTGAGTCAGCAGCTCATTACACAGTGAGATCCTGGACTGAGCTTGGAGCACAAATGCCACAGTTCAGAGGTAGAGTTTCTATCACTAGACTCTTTAAATCAAAGATAAAGTAGCAAACGTGGTTCAATATTGCCTGAGAAAACAATTTAGTCTAACAATTACTAAAAATAATGATACAATACACTTCAGCTTTCAGATACCTTTATGTAGTTACTATTATGTGGGGGTAACAGTTTCCATGGGAAACAAAAAGAACGGAGATATCTTTCTCTTTCCTTGCTCTAGCCCTCTTTCCATCCCCACCACATTTCTCGGAGTTTTCCTGTTAAAAATGATCTCATAACTGCATTTCCCACACTCAGGCAGAGGTGAATAAAAGAATGAGGACAGGGCGAAGAGAGAAAGTGTGTGCGTGTGAAAAGGAGAGAGCGCGCAACAACCTGGGGATAACACAAATCCTCCCCCTCCTACAAGGCTGTAATCGCATTTTTATAATTGACATATGCACAGATAGGCGAGCATTCCCTGATGCCGGTTAATAGCTGCCCAAATCAGCAGGCTGCCGGCTTCCTCTTTCTTCACGGGCCCAACTAATCACAGCTGTAAAGCAATATCCGCCTGCTGAATCCAAAATTAAGTCCTCGGTATATCTGTGTATGTGTAAAAATCAAGGGATGTGTACTGACTGTCGAAACTGTGGTCTTGTGTGTACTGCTTATACATATAGGAGAGGAACACTATTTGAAAAAAGAAAGGCTGACGCTGCATGTTGGTTTGTTGGGTTTTCTCTTCGAAGTCGGAGCCTGCTTAAAGAATGAGTGGGGAAGAGTATATATACATTAGGGCCACTGACTGGTGAAGTGAATAACACTGATTATCTCTTCTCTTCATGGCACCTGTTAGTGGGTGGGCTAAATTAGGGAACAAGTGAACATTTTGTCCTCAAAGCTGATGTGTTAGAAGCAAGAAAAATGGGCAAGCGTACAGATTTGAGCGAGTTTAAGAAGAGCCAAAGCATCTCCAAAACTGCAGCTCTTGTGGGGTGTTCCTGATCTGCAGCGGTCAGTATCTATCAAAAGGAATCCAAAGAAGAAACAGTGCTGAACCAGCGACAGAGTCGCAGGTGGCCGAGACTCATTGATGCACGTGGGGTGTGAAGGCTTGCCCGTTTCACCTGATCCTGAAAAAGTCAATGCTATTTCTGATGGAAAGGTGTCGGAATACAGACAGCACGCTTTCAGCAGGATAACGCACCCTACCACAAAGCAAAAATGGCTCAGGAATGATTTGAGGAGTCCAACAAGTTTGATCTCAATCCAAGAAACAAATGTTGTGATTCAATCCCATACCAAGACCTTCAATTTCATACTGTTTCTATTTTTATAAAGTGTCAGTATTCATGTTAGAATGTAGGTAGGGCACTGGTGTCACAAACATGTTTTGTCCGGGAAAATGGAGTTTTAATTTTGTTTGAGAACATTTTAAGTTTTGCTGTTGACTTGGTTGGCCGATTGGTTAGAGCAACATGCTCTCAGGATATCAGGATGTCAAAAAAAACGCTGTTCTCTTACATGCCAGTGACATCTCCAAATGAGCCGCATCCTTTGGCATCTGTTTCTTGATGCGCTGGCAGCAGCAACGTTAAAATGAAAAAGGTACAAAGCTCCCATTAAGAGGTTGATCTTCGAAACACAGCCCACACACACACTATACAAATCTGAAACCTTCTGTCAGCATAACCTTGAAACCCAGTAGACAATTGCTTGCTGTGTTGTTGTTGTTGTTGATGCTTCACCACTCTCTTACTGGGAAGACAAAGGAAAGCATGAAACAATATAAATAATATTGAGTTGAGTGCAAATCTTTGGATGTACATGAATTGAGTAGAACTTCATGAAAAACTCAAGATCAAACAATGAAAACAAATATGGTGTCTGGTTTTAACCGTATTAAGGTAGATAATCAATTTCAGCTATCATCAAGATGAGCTATCCTTTGAGCTAGACAAGCATCAAATGCATTCCTGCTATTGGTTATACTTGGAACTTAGTTTAAAAAACATTTTGCATATTTTGGTTTTTTTTGGAAAATTTTTCAATTCAACTTCACTGTTTTTTACTGTCTTCAGCTGATTATTCTTAATTATTAGCAGGTGTCGGGCGGTGATGGAGTAAGGTTGACACATTCTGTTTGGCAGCTTTTTTGTTTTTGCTTGGTTTTCACTCACAGATGAGCTTCTTTTCGCATCAAATCATCCATCGTGCTGCTTCTTCAGGGTTGCGGTTGAGCTGGAGGCCTAGCCCAGCTGTCATGGTGCAAGAGATGAGGTGCACCCTGGACAGGCCACGAGTCTGTCTCAGGACTAACAGCTTCATGCTCACATTCACAGTCAAATCAGGTTAATCAAACTTATATGTCTCTGAACCATGAGAGGAAGCTGGAATACCCGGGGAGAACCCACATAGATACAAAGGCACCAAAACTACTTGGTTAGGACAAGGTCATAGTTTGGCTTAAAACAGAAACTTAAATGTGTTAGAGAACTCACTCTTCCAGGTTATTGTACTGCAGAGTTCTACCACATCTGCACCATCACACACTTGCACCAATTCACATCGCTGCTAGAGGCTAGTTAACTTTAAAAACTTAACTATGGGTCATAATACCTCCTTGTACAGACGACCTATTGGCTTGTTTTCCTGGAGAGAACAGTCTCCAGTTACAAGCAAACCTTCACTCCAAAAGCAGAGGCAATTACTGGCCACATACTGGTAACAGCCTTTTCTTTAAATGTTGCAGAAAATATCAGTGAAGCACCTGAACATGGCTGAGAAAACCAAAACACTTCTTAGTGCAAAGAAATAAGTTTGAATTCAATCTGAAGGCAGCACACAAAGAACTATAAAACCCAGAAAAGATGGATTTTGGTGGTATTTTTAAAAAAAAAGCATCTTTTGAATAGAGAACTGTTGCAGAAACAGAACACAACTGTTGATATAACAGTAAAAAAAGACAAGAGCGTGCTGCCATAAGTGGAGGGCCGTGGGACAGCAGCCTGTTTGGTTCAAACAGCCACTACGCAACACACACACTTGTAGTCTATTAAGTATTCCAAGCTCTTCAAAGATATCCCAGCTCTCCTGCAGACAGTCTGTCTTAATCTGATAACTGTCTGTTCTAGCCCCACAACACTGCAAATATTCTCTCTCTGGATCACTTGTATGCTATCATTATTTAATCTGCTAAACAGTGTTGGAAAAACAGCCTTATCAAATTCAATACATTTTAGAAGATAAAACTAGTTTTTCCCACCCACACACAAACATGTCTGTGATTTATGTGGGCGTATGTGTCAGTTAAATACAGAGGTGCCAACATGAAGCTAGCGAAACAGATTCAATTTCATTTAAATGATATGATAAACACACCAGATAAAGAATGCAAACACAAAACTGAGTCCCATTTACTGTTTGCATATGTTGTATTTAGTCCAGCTGAAGGCCCCAGGTAACAAAATACACTGTATAAGCAGTACAGTGATGGACTGTAAGGCAAGAAGTGTAAAACCGAGCAGGAAAGAGACCTCTGAAGGATGAAGAGGAAGGATGAAGAGGAAGGATGAATAGAAACAGTGCTGTGTGTGCAGATTCACAGAAAATATATTCTTGTGATAGAATGAATGGTGAGCACCTGCGGAGAGAGAAGAAAATGGAAGCGCAGGTGTGAGGGAAGACATACTGAGGGGATAATAGAGCATAAAATCAGCTGGAAAAAGAAAAAGGTCTAAGGTGTAGGCAAACAGAGGGCAAACTGAGGCAGGGGAGGGAGGGGGAATACAGTGTAGAGAAGAAAAAAATACAGATCGTATATAAATCTCACACACCGAGTCAAGCTGAATGATCTTCTCAGTTACAGACACATACCACAGCTACAGTGTGTCAAACAATTAAACTGTGTAGCTTTCACTGCTCTGTTAATGGCTTTATTAATTGCATGTCTTGGGAAAATAAATCTGGAAAAATACAGGACTTACTGAGTGCCAATAAACAGTCCCACCAGTCAGAACTGTCATTGGGACATTGTTTTCCAGACTAATGGGCATTTTATGCATGTCTTCCCCATTCAGTGTTTAATTAGGGAAACTATTAAAGAAAGAAAACTGACACAAGTGAAAAAATGAGAACAAAATCAAACAGCAGCCATCTTTTAACACTGCCAGGTTTGGTGGGGATTGAGGAAGCACATTTGCACTCTTCTTCACCGTTACTAAGCTCAACCACTCTCACCTCAACCAAACATGATTCCATTAGTGAGACTGAATTTGACACCGACTGTCTTCTGTTATCGTCTCTGCTGGCCTTTCTCTGAAAAATCACTGCATGCCAGTTAGAGATTGCAAATAATTAGCTTGAAATGAAGTTACTTTTGCTCATTCAGGACTGCCAGCTTTAAATGAACAGCTGGAATCAGATGTGGGGTTCAGTGCAGCTGTATGGATTAACCTGCATATCTACCCAAGGCTTTTGAGAACATAATCAGTTCAAGTAATTTGGGTCAACTGGCTCAGGGGGGGCCTTGGGGCTTCCTAATACAGTAGCTATGTTTGGGCAGAGTGAGAGCATGAGGCTGAAGGTAAAGTCTGCAATCCTGATTAAATGGACGCACACCATGGAGGTTAGCCTTTCTGCATTACTGTTTGCATATTCATGTTTGAATAAGAGAAACCAGTGAATGTGGCAATATCATCGTGAACAGGATCAAAGTACATTTCCTCAAATACCAACACAAAGCAAAGTGATTAATGCTACACTAAACTACATTTGGCATATGAAACATCCAGTTTTACATGATGCGTGTGTCAGTCTTGAAAAGTGCTTCCCCCAGAAGTAACACACAAAATCCTTTCAAAGCCATTACTTGGCCATGGAGTAAATGTGTAATTAATACTACAGGCAGAAAGCCAACATCATTAGCTTACGTTAGACCAGATAAACACACTGTTTACCACACTGTTGCTCTTCCAGCTTCGGCTCTGTAAAGGGCTGAATAAAGACACACTCCTGCAAACTACACACACAACACCCAGTATTACTCAGAATACAGCCATGCAAATCCACCACCTGCCTTCTTAGTTTTGCTAAGCTATGACTGGAAAGATGCAGATGGCATTTAACCAACAATCTCAAACAAGCTTGACTGTGTTTACTATTGAGGTGAAGGAAAAGTATCTGCAGAATCCTGCAGATTCAATTTATGTGTACACAGGAGAACACCAACAAATACATGCAGAGCAGGAGAATATGCACTTTTAATTAGAACTCAAAAGAAAGTGCTTACATTTTAAATTAACTGAACTCCAGCTGCCCAAATGCTTTCAAGTCCAAAGCTCCCAAACCAAAGGGCCGAGTGAAGAACAGAGTCCCTGTGGTGATGAATGCTTCGCTTCAATTACATTTCAAAATATCAAAATGTCATTTTGACTAAAATTTACCCTTTATTGCAACCCAATGCACACATTCATTTTAGATATCCATCTGTTTATGCTACCTACAACGGCATATAAAATAACGTGATATCCAATATAAAATATAAAAGGAACTAAAATGATATCCTAAATACAACTGTTATGACTAAAAATATAATATTGACTAGTTACAACTACATTTTAGATGCAGCTGTAACTAGATCTGAAATTGAATTTTGTATAAAATCAAAAAATTTATCAATAATTAAAATTTTCACTTGATGAATTGAAATGAAATTTAAATAGAAAATTCCTCAGTAATGTATGAACAAATATCAATAGTGCAAATGAAATAGGAACAAAATTAAATTGTAAATTATTTTATTTTTAATAGTGACAGTTATGTTGCAAAGAGACCAAAAGCAAAGGCTTCTGATGAGCTGTATGTAATGTCGGACACTGAGGAAGGAGGAAAGGACTCATATCAGTTGGCTAGATAAGAGATCGAAGTGGAAAGGATGTGCAGCAGGTTAGAGTGATTAAAGATAGAAATATAAATGTAGTGATGAATGAAGCACACATGACAAGAATGGACAAAATTAGAAATGAGTACATCAGCTCAGGTTGAGTGGTTTGGAGACAAAATCAGAGAGGCAAGGCTGAGATGGTTTTGACATGTCTGTGGAGGGACAGTAAACATGGAGCAGGCAGGAGGGAAAGAGGAACTACAGAGAAGATTCATGGAGGTAACAAAGGAGGACATGCAGAGGGTTGGTGTGACAGAGGAGGATGCTGGGATAGGGTCAGATAGAGGAATATTTTCTCTATAAGAAGTTATTTGCTGTTTTGACAAAGTAGAAAACAAAATTGGTATTTTTAATAATTGATATAATTGAACCAACTAGTCAAAATTGCACTGCCAATGTGGTTGGACTGGATTTTTAAACGGTCATCCACATAAGAAGCTATTTGTTTGCTGTGCATCATTTTGCTGCAATTGCCACTCTCACAGCAACTGTCCTATAAACACAAATCAGAGTCAGGAAGTCAATTTATAACTTTAAATATATATATATATATATTTTTTTTTAAATAAAACCCTAAAAAACTAAAAGCCAAAGTGTGTTAGAATCTTGTCTGCCAACTCGTAAACTCTTTTTAGAGTTGAAATATCAGAGCATCAGCATCATAAATAGAAAGAAGTGAGGAACCAAAAACAGAAAGACACAAACAGCCAAGACAAACAAAGAAAACAGAATATCTGGTGACTGTTTGGCAGGTGTACAAGTTTAAAACATTCAAAGGAACTTATAAATTGAACTTGTAATTTCTGATCTCAAAACCTGTCTTACATTACTGTTCATTTCACTATTAATATAAACTGCCTAAATATTTGGACAGAATATAGCTTATAAAGTATAGCTTTATCTATAAACTACAGTTATAACTTTGGCAATGTTGTTTATAGAAACTTTGATGCCCATAAATGAAATACAAACAAAACGCTGCGTGAGACGAAGCACTAATGCTGTGTTAACTTTGACCTGCATCCATAGTGCTGCATTGCTTTACATGTGACCACACCAGAGCTTCACTAAAAGAGCAATAGAAGAGGATCATGAGGAGAACAGAGGAGTAATGAATATACAGAAATAAGGCAAGGTGTGAGGCAGAAGCACCACTGCAGTGGATGGAGTCACAGAGGAGGTGAGTGTGGAGGGGAGATTAGAGGCCAAGTGGGAGGCTGGTAGTGGCAGAGGGAGAGCTCGCAGTTACAGCAGCCCCTAATTGTTCTTCATGCCTGGGTCTCCTGCAAGCCACTGCCTGGTTTTACCCCTGGAGGCACCAAGAGGTGTGTGTGTGTGTGTGTGTGTGTGTGTGTGTGTGTGTGTGTGTGTGTGTGTGTGTGTGTGTGTGAGAGAGAGATTGAGAGAGAGAGAGAGAGAGACTGTGAGATGTACAATGTGA
>VUQJ01033282.1:0-10597 GCA_015108635.1 Andinoacara biseriatus | reverse complement strand
TCAGCGTAAAAAAGGTCAGCAACGGTTAAATCTGGATCTTGGGTTATGTGAAGTGCGACTCTGCGGCTCCAGGCAGGTTATAGAGGCAGTTGTTGTTATAAATGCTGCTATTGTTCACAGCCTGCGTGCCTGTTGACTCCTGATGAGCTGAGTCACCTTTAAGTAAGGTCACAGGCTCTGCTGTCTCCTCCGTCATCCTTCCTTTAAGCCAACAATACGCTGACCGGCCACTGTGCTCGGCACATCTGCAAACCGCCCGCTAAATCAAACATCTGTATCAGCCAGTCACGTGGCAGCAACTCAGGCCTGTGGACGTGCTCGAGATGACCGGCTGAAGTTCAAGCTGAGCATCAGAATGAGGTGATTTAAGTGACTTTGAGTGCCAGTCAGGCTGCTTTGAGTATTTACGAAACTGCTGGATTTTCCAACCATCTCCAGGAATTCCAGAAAATAGTCCAGAAAAAAGAGAAAATACCCAACGAGCTGCGTTCAGTGGGTGAAAAATGCCTTTGCGATGCCCGAGGTGTTGATGCCAACCTGTCTGAATATTGTTGCTGACCATATTCATCCATTTATGACCACAGCGTAGCCCACCCAACCCAATCCAAGGTGTGCCTAATATTCTTGCACATAATTATAATTTAATAATAATGACGCAAATCTCTATCAAGGCAGCTCACTCTGTGGGCAGTATTTACTGCATAGTACTGTATTTTGTATATGTTCATTTAATTTAAGGTACTTCAAGAAGTTTGTAGTGCAGTAAAGATCAGATCAGGGCAGCAGGAGGATGTTTGCGTTGATTACACAAACCACATGTAGCAACACATATTGATTTGTAAATAACTACACATGAATAACTTGAGTTTATTATATATTATACTGCTGTATATTTCTAACTAATCAGGCAGCTCATTTTCTTCACACTTTATTTAAAGATAAAACACATTTTGGGGGGAACTTGAATTTTTTAAAAAAAAAAGGCAGAAGTGAAGTGTAAAAGTGAGGTCAGAGGTCACACGTGACATATTTTCAATCTTTGTGTAGTGCTTTCTATATGTTTACGACACACGCCGCACTTGTAAGAATCAAAGTTTCTAAGTTATGAGGCTCTTTGTCAGTTGATGACCTCATGAAGCCAAATTCTAATGGATCGTTAGCATGACTCCACTCTGCACGGCCACAACGTTTTTAACAGAATTCATTCAAAAAAGTTTCCAGTTATGGTGTTTACGGGCAGAACGATACGCATGCACGCAAAAGCCACCCAAACCATAACCTCTGTGGTTAAAGTAATGATGAGCAGTCCCGTGTTTTTTCCTTCTCACTAACTTACACATGAACTTCAGCAGACCCTCGAGTGAAGCAGCAGCTACCAGCTACTGCTCGGCTTGTATCCTGTGCAAAAGCTGTGAGCATTGTGGTATGGAAATAATTTGCCGCACCGGCTGCAAAACAATCTGACTCAACAGCCACTGCGAACAACTGATTCATACCAAATCTCATGCACTATTAGCCTCGTAATATATGAATTATTGAAACAACAAAGATTGTCAATAATGATAGATTTAAGTCATAGTTGTGTCTTCCACATAGTCAAGTCTGCAGTTTACAAGATTAGCTAAAAGACTAAAATACAAAAGTGGCAGTGAATGAGTATTCTGTGTGTATGGGTATGTGTTTATGAATTGCCATATTTGCAGCAGCTGGCGTTTAGTTTTTTGATTAATTCTTGCAAAGACGTGAATCCTAACGATTCAAATACCTGGTCCCAACTGTTCATGAGGTTTTGCGTAGAGTAATAATGAATGAAGTTCTATCTATTGCCAGCTGAGGATGAGGTATACACTCTTAGCTGAAATAACAACCTTGTCCTTAAAAAAATGTGCAGTCATCTGACTGCATGTTAAATCTGTAACCTCCTGCAGGTCAAACGATAACGACCAAATTCAGGTTAATGGGAAACATTGTTATCAAGTCATGAAACACACATTACATCAGTGGTGTTTGCATCAGAGGAAAGGTTTCACCAAAGAATGTACTGTTCTGTGTTCGTATCTGCTTTTCAAATAATGGTGCATTTCTTCAGTCTCCATCCACTTCCAAGGAGATTAGAAACTGTTTAATCAAGGAACTGAAGAAAAACTCAGTTAAGTCTCAAATAACCAACTCAAGCAGAAATGCATCTTGCAAATTTCCTCTTAATGGCATTAACTGGAACAGTACCACAATCAATACATGATTAGAGCAGGACAGTCATGAATCATTGTGATGCTTCATGTTACCTTTGTGACCGCTGGAGTCTCAGTCTTATCTGTGTGCTACATGAGGCTAATTGCGTGGGTTGTTTTGGTGTAATGGAGATAACCCCCGGAGCCACGTCCTTCACACTCTGAGGCCAGAATGTCAGTAAATGAGGCGTCTCTGCAGGATCGTCGGTTAAAATGACGTGGAGGTCGTATTTTAAGCATGCAATGCCAAGTTTGATGAGGTATTTAATTAAATATTGAATAAATACTTCACTCTAACTAAATTTTATAGAACCAAATCGTCAGTCGTCTCAAGGCGCTTAAAATAAATACTAACCGTAACAGGATCTTACTAAGAATTGTGGCTTTCAGATAAATGCAGAATTGCACCAATGAGGGAATTAAGTAGTGATTTTCTGTGGCTCCAGGAGACTGAATTCTGCTGAGGAAGAGAGGGAAGGTATTGTGCGGCCTGAGAGGGTCTGGGGAAATTCCTTATGTGGAACATGCTGACCTCAAGGCTGACCTGTAAGCGTCAGCTTTTATGGGTGGATGTGCCGGGGAGTGAGCTACGGGGATGTGTTTAGGAATGTGTACTGCAGTATCAGCAGGGCCGGGGTATCACTAGTAATGTCACGTGCACAGTGGAAACGAGGTGTAAAGGCTGACGGTGGACTTCAGGTCAGCACAACTTTTGCAGATCATCTCTTTAGGTATCAAGCAAATTCATTCAGAATTTTGGATCTATCCACAGAATTTACAGTATATACGGAAACAAATAGTTCCAGTGTGATCAGATGCAGTCATCATCGGCATGAATATCATAGTAACTGTGAGTAGATTTCCCAGAAAAATTAAATGTAACCAGGCACTTTGAAGAGGCTCTGATGCCGGGGGGCGATGTAAGGAATCGTGGTAGTTAATACACCCAACAACCGAACATTTTGACTCGTCTACGTGCAACTTAAGTGAACTGGACTACAAAATCACTGCTAGAAAAAAAATGGAGGATTCACGAGATTGGTTATCCAGACCTTGTTTAGCAGTTCCACAGCAAATACTGTGACGTAACAGATAAGAGTGAACAGAGAAAACTGAACAGACTGAAAACTATGACCCAAAAAGAATATAAAGATATCTACGCAGCACCGGGAGAGAATACATTTACATTTCCTGCACTGCTACACACTCAAAGTACACAACAAAATGTATTTAAGGGCTAAAAAACAAACAAACTGGATTTTGCAGGATATGTGTCCTTTAAACTGGTTGTTTTCAGGGCGTAAGCCCAGCTTTTAAGAGTAGTCCACAAATTTTCAACAGGGTTAAGGCTGAGGCTTTGGGAAGGCCATTCCAGCCTTCCTAAAGGCTGGAATGGCCTTTGGGAAGCTGTTACAATAGTTACAGCAAAGTAACCATAGGGGCCTCAAAATTGTTGCAAACTAAATAAATGTTATTTTAAAAAAATTAATCAGTCTAAAGAAGTAAAAAAATGTGTGATGATTAACATTAATGCAGTAGCTTCCAGAAAACAATGACGTCACTGGTTTGCCTTCCTCTTTATGGCTTTTTTCCCCCCTTCTTGTTTTTCAGAGCCAAAAGTGACCAGAGTGTAACGAGAATGCGGTGTGCTAAGTTATAAGCTGGTTAGCAAGTAGCACAAACCTGCCAATCAGTTCTACCTTAATATTATAATACAGCATCGTTTTAAAGGGCTAGAATGGGCCACCTCACGAAAACAGAAGCAAAGACATCTTTGACAGGCTGTCAGTACTAACAGTCCATATATTTTCTCAAATAATTGCATAAAAATTAGCTCCAAATTAGCCGAGGTGAAGCCTAGCAGACAGCTAGCTTCCTAGTTAGCTCGCACCTGCCACTCAGCAGGCCGCCGGAATAATGAAACTCCTGGTGTAAAAGTTGAGCATGTGCGGAGTGACTCATTTTGGAGCTTACCCCAAGTTGCAGTTTGAGGAACTTCAGCTTTCGGCATGTGAGCGCTGGCTTCATGCGTCACCCGCGGATGCTGCTGCTGCTCAGACTAAGGATTTATCTGAGCACCGCCGCTTTAATGGCATTTATTTATGCTTTAGAAAAAAACACTACTTCTGATGAGAGGAAATTGTGTTGTTAGCAGCAGTAAAATAAGGACAGAGTGATGAAAATCAATCATTTTGAAATCCGTCTGTTTTCATTGTTATTTGCTACTTTGAAACACTTTGAAAGGACGTGGAGGCTCTTGTGTGGTGTGGCCCAGTGACCTTTACTTTCTCCCACAAGACAGCCGGTTGCGACAGTAAGCTGTTTCCTTTGGTTAGCAGCTGTAGCTACAGGGGAGGATTAATGCCTTCACACTGACTGAACACTGTTTGGGCCCTCGGGAGTGTCCAGAGGAAAGACTTCCAGCAGAAGGAAGCCCAGGCTTGTCCCATCAAGCAGCACACACCCAAAGTTAATGCCTCCTACTTTTTTAATCATTCTCCAGTAGAGTGCAATACCAGTCAGGCTCGAGACACAGATTAGATGTTTTTCGTTGAAGCTTACGTGTATGTGCACAAACTTCACCGCACAGAGCTTTTATTTGAAGTACGGCGTGTCTGTGACATAAATGGCTCGGTCCAAACTGTGACACACATGATTCCGTGTCTGTGGATTTAAACAAGTGACTTGGTGTTTACAGGAATTCCCAGGTGGTTTTGCAGGATTTCATCAGAATTTTAACCCTTCCCAAAAAACATCCCTTATCATGCCGGGACTTGCGTCAGGGTTTAAGAGGAAATCAAAACTGTGGTTGCAGTTCCAAAGTATTTCAACTTTTTTTTTTGTCTTTTTTTAAAAAATGGAATATCACACTCCCACCAGAGCCTTCCCACTCATACAACAAAATGATGAACTGTGATCACAAAATCTATTTGCCAGCTCTTTGTTATAGATTCAAATCTTCTTGGCATTTCTCAGTTTTGGGCAACAGAGCTTTGTTGTTCATAAATCATCTTCCATCAGTTTCTGACACCTGTATTAAACAGGCAGCGACAGGCTGGATTCATTCCTAGATGTACACACACACACACACACACACACACACACACAGAGTTAATAAAGTGTGCTTGTGCTTGTGAGGGAATACCCATTGCTGCATATTTCAGCAATGGGTTCATTGCTGAAATATGCAGGAGACCAGGATGAGAACACCACTGTATCCTCATGAAGGGAGTGTTTTATCAACATGCTGGTCATGCTTTCTGTTTCACTACTGAGATATTATTCAGCCAAAAGCTGATTTGGACACAGAAATCCTCCAAGTTCTGATAAAAACCTGTTTACAGTCCGAGGTGACGGAGGGGGAAGGATGATCATTTGTCTGCTTGGCTGGTTATGTAACCTGCCTACCTGCACACACACTGTACCTATTCCACAGTTGGTTACTGCTTTAGCGCCTCCCGCGATTTTAGAGTGAAGCTGTCGTGCAGCCACGAGCAACATGTTTTTGTTTTTTTTTCAAACCACATCCTGATTGCCTGAGCATTACCTAAAGCGGTGTTTTTATTACCTTCTCTGTCCCAGCCACTGATAATGATGATAATACAGATTTTCCCACCAAACCTAAACGAGCCTGCAAGCATGAAACGTATCAGAGCTGATTGTGAGATAACTGCAGGAAAACGGAGCAGATATGTGAACAGGCAGTGGCCATATCACGAAAGCTACTCCCTTTTAAACATTTCCCTAAGTGGCAGGAAAATGGCTAATTATCCTAAACAGAGGCCCTCTTTTCCCAAGATTTATTTACTGTCATGTGACAACTTTACCCAAATGTCACCACCCACCCTTCCCTGAAAGCACACAGTGATGAGCAGAGACTCATCAGCAGCCCGTCAGAGGATTACTGGAGGAAACAAAGTTTAGATTCTTGCCTCTAACACGCAGCCAGCTTCTGGTACATTATGATAAACGTGAAAACGTAATCGAGCAGATAAAACTGTTAGACGTCACAGCTTCGTGCAACGTCGCAGTCTGAGATGCAGAAATGTTTGCCGATGTTAACCTCACACTCCAGGACGCGTTGATGAACAGTTTGTACGCGACGACAAGCAGTTCCACGTCTGTGTTTTCTCATCCCGAGGCCTGCTGGGAAGGAGAGGTCGAGCTGATTAGATAACTGCTGTGGAGAGGATCCTGCTGGGATCATGTGAGGGGTTTTAATCCCTGACACCGTGACTTTACACCAGCATTCGACTTTTTCTTACACAACTCCTGAGATTAAGCAACATGCTTATAAAATAAAAAAAAAAGGGCAGAATTTAAGAAACTGTTAAGTTACTTCCAGCACTCGAAGGAGTGAAGTAATGTCAAGAAAGTGTGTGTTTTTTTTTTTAAGTTTCCTTCTCTTGCAGCATTGCGAGAAGTTGTGAAGTTACGAGAAAAAGCAACATCAGTGAGGTTCTAATCAGCTTTAAAGTGTGGCTTCCTGTTTGTCTTCCTCATCGCTGATCTATTCCCTCCTGACCTTTGCCCGAGTACCAACAGCTGTGAGCATGTGGAGCGAGCATTGCATTGAGCCGAATACACAACAATTACACAGTGAAACACAACAAGGGATCAGTGACGCGCAGTTTTCTTGACCCTTAAAATGTTGCTGAGTAAGCACGTGGTCATGTGCTCGTGACGACAGCCCCGGTTTCTAACCCGGTCCGCGACTGAGACGCGCAGCCTCAGAAGGTCGACTGACCTTCGGGCTGCCTGCGCTGATGTCTTATCACGGGTAAATTTGTTCACAGCGCGAGCGAGCGCATGTGAAAAACACCTCACAGGCTTTCTATGTACAGAAATGTGTGAGCGATGATCTTTTGAACTACGCCGCTGTTAGAAATGTCACCTCACGATGATTGAAGGCGTCCGGTTTCATTGTAAAGTAGAACAAAATGTTACAAGATGATAAAATTATTTTTCAAACTTGTAACTACATTCTTCTAAGTCTTTTTGATCATCTTGCTGTGTTTAAACGTTCATCATTACGGCACACATTTGAGCTTTACGCATTACAAATTCTTTTTCTTTTTTTTTAAGCTGACAAATATAAATATTGTGCTTTTGTCAGTTAGCAACAAAAAGACTTCCTTCTTTTCTGTTTACAGTGGAAGTAAATCTCCGCTCCAGCAGACTTTCTACTTCCACAATTTTGCAATCTTTGCACACTCGACTGAGCAGCTGAATAGTCTGTTTGTTTGTTTGTTTGTTTGCAGCGTTACCGTTAATGTAAAAGCGTAAAATAAGCGGGGAATGTGTCAGTAATAATTGGGTTAACTGAGTTAAACATTTTAAAGCACTGAAATTTCAGCCTCAAAGGCAAATTAAATGACAAACGCTTTCAGATGGACTCATTTCCTTTAGATGTTATTTTTATTTGTCCTGTGCAGCATGAGGAACTCAGTCAGCGCATTTGTGGTCATGAAAGACACCGAGTCTATCACCTAAACACAAAAAGGGCACTTCTGTGATCTATTTTTACAATAAAAAAAAAAAAAGCTCTGTACAATTATAGCTTGATATAACTTTATGTTAAATAGTAAACAATCTAAAGCACCAGAAACATATAAGCGTATGAAGCAGTCAGTGTAATAAGTGTCCTGTTGTTCAGTAATCAAATTCCCTCAAAGGCCAGTAATTGTGCTTTACATAATTACAGCATAATCCAGCAGAAACGGAAATAAGTGAGTTGTAACAACGAATCCACAGGTGTGAAACCGGTTCATGTGGTAATACTGCAGCACAGGCTGTGAAGGACAGAGCCAGACATTTGCCCTGAGACCGGAAAAGATAAAGCGTTCCAGATTTTTATCAGTGGATGAGTTTCATCTTTTACATCCAATGTCACACTGAAGACTCCCTGTGAAAGACTTTAGCTTTGATATGACTTAGGCTACACTGCAGATTGGAGGTGGCCTCTGATTGCAGGACCTCAGAGAACTTGCTGTCATAATAATTGGTGACCTGGGACTTCCTCTTGAAGGAGTTCTGGATGGTCTCCGAGGTGAAGTAGTAAACAATGGGATCGAAGCAGCAGTTGGAGACAGCAATGCAGAGCGCTATCGGGTAGATGGTTCGAACCACCGACTCCACGCCGCAGCCTCCTAATGTTTTAGTGCGGACGAGAGCGTAGAAAACCAGATTTACATTGTAGGGGATGAAACAAAAGCAGAAAATGCTGAGGTGCACGATTATCATTCGCAGGATCTTTGTCTTGTTCATGTTCCCACCGCGACTGATAGTTTGGGGGCGACGCAGCGTCTGCAACACCATGATGGAGCAGAATACGTTGAGCAGCAGCGGGATGAGGAAGCCTACTGTCACTATGAAGATCACCACTTTAGACAGGTGAGATTTCCACTGCTTCGATGAGAAGTTCTCGAAGCAGAAAATGGCATTTTCTTTGTTGGTTTTTGAAGTCGTTTCCAACAGGAATCCTGTGGGAATACTGCCTGAAAGCACCAGCGCCCACACGGCAATACACACTATCTTAGCATTGCGCTTGGTTCTGAGCGTCCTCGAGCGAAAAGGGTGCACGATGGCCAAAAAACGGTCCACGCTGATGCAGGTGAGAAAGAGGATGCTGCCGTACATGTTGGTGTGGAAGAGCGACACCGACAGTTTACAGAGCGTGAGCCCAAAAGGCCAGTTCTGGTTGATGAAATAGAAGACCCTTAGAGGCAGTGTGAAGACAAACAGGAGGTCAGACACCACCAAGTTCATCATGTAGGTCGTGGTCTCGTTCCTCATTTTCAGAGAGCAGGAGAATATGTAGATGGCCACAATGTTGGTGATGAGTCCCACCACAAATACAATGCTGAAGACCGTGCTGTACAGCGGGTATTTGAACAAATCGTTCTTGGCACATTGGTTGCTGGAGTTGTTTGCTGCAGAGCCGGTATCGTTGTCCATTATCATTATGAGGACCGAACGTGCAGGGGGTGGGAAGTGTTTATGCAGCAGGTCTTCAACGAAAGGCTTTCCCAGCAGAGGACCGCGAAAGAGAACGAAACAGTCCAACACTGAAAGACACTCAATCTAATAGAGCAACTTTTTCTGTTCAACACAGCGGTCCATGTTAGAGAGGATTGCTGCACATTTCCCTCCCTTTTTCTTGATGTTATTTTGGGGGTTACCTCAGTTGAAAAGATCCCTCCCAGAGGACAGAGATCCAGGCCGGAGTGTCTTCCCCTCCCCCCCGATCTGTCTCTCAGCCCACAAATAAGAGGCTCAGTTTTACTTACTCAGATAAATCAGTCACAGAAATGTGCCTCCCTTCCCCAAACAATCCCCCGCTGCTCGGTCCACAGAGAGCGCACACACACATTCAGGTCCATGAGAGAAGCAACCTCATGCCAGAGTTCTTGCTCTCCTGTTCTTGAACTCCTGTCCTGTCTTTTCAGCTCCGACGCAGCAAAGCCGTCATCAGCTTTCCATCCCACACGGGACCGCGACCAGAAATCACCATGTTGCTTTCCAAGCAGAGCTCTGCGTGACGGCGTAAACGTGTTTCTGTCCTCTGTCTGTCCTCAGAAGCTGCTTCCTGTCTCCTCCTGGTGTAACTAACCCAGTTGCTCAACCAGTATTTCTCTCGCTCCCTTTCAAAAACAGCCTTGGGGTCTTTTTGCACAGCACACATCACACTCAGGCTCCACTTCTCTTTTGTGCCGGTATTGCAGGCAGTTATTGTAGTGTGTGTGTGTGTGTGTGGGGGGGGTTAGGAGGGTGGGAGGGAAGCTGTAGTAACTCCTCCCGCTGTCCCACTCCTCCTACTCCTTTGTCTCCTTTTCAATCACAAACATCAGCGCATTGAGAGGAAACTTCATTTAAAAATCAACTCATAGTAACACTGAAACACATTTAGGATTAATGTTACTTTGCCTGTTTTTCATTAGAGGTTAATCTTGTATATTTGGTAATAAAATAAAATAGTATCAATAAAAAAAATCCCCATTCACAGGGACAAGAATTATGGATTACATGATTTGCTTTCTACAAACAAGCCACATATTTAGGTAATAAAATATACCAGGCTGAAACATGTCTGTGAAGGAAAATACCCGAGAAGACTGCACCTTATCGCTACTCCACACATGCACATTTTTAAAAAAAAATTACTACATTTATCAGGAATCTCTTGTCACTACCCACTTCGCAAATAAAGGTGCAAGTGCATTTTTAGCTTAAGAGTTATTACTTTCATTATTGTGAGCACTCTTTACTGCTAATTAACTGCCCCATTAAATAAGCTGTTAATAAAAACAGGAGGTCAAAAGTGAAACCCTGGCAGGACCTTCACTGATCTGACAGGAAGTACAAAA